>PVJX010010480.1:0-56869 GCA_004027295.1 Dolichotis patagonum
TTCTCTCCTTTCCTCTCTTGTCTCTCTTCTCTCCTCTCCTCTCCTCTCCTCTCTCCTCCCTCCTCTCTTCTCTCTTCTCTCTTCTCTCTCGTCTCCTCTCCTCTCCTCTCCCTTCCTCTTCCCCCTCTCCTTCTCTTCTCCTCTCCTCTCCTCCCCTGCCCTCCCCGCCCCTCTTTTCCTCTCCCCTCCCTTTCTCTCCCTTCCTATTCCCTACTCTCCTTTCCTCTGCTCTGTTCTTCTCTCCTCACCAACCTTTCCATTCCTCTCTCCCTCTGTATCTCTGACACACACACACATACACACACATGCACACGCACACACACACACACACACACACTAGATATGAGCACAGTAAAAGACACTATGACAGAATAAAGTACATACATACGTTTCAAAGTGGTAGACTGAAAAGAAAATTCTAAGAAAAATTCAAAGAAGACAGTTCTAGAAAATAAAAGACAAAAACAATATTTTACCTCAATCTATGCAAAAAAGACATTTGATAAAATTCAATGTCCTTTCACAATAAAACCACTAAACAAATTATGTATAGGAGGTATATTTCTCAATATAATAAAAAATTAAATAAATCAACAGCTAACAAGTAGAATGGAAAAAAAACTTTCTAAGGTCTGAAAGATGACAAATCTGCCTACTTTCACCACTTTTATTTAACATAGTACTAGAAGTATGTCAGAGCAATCAGATAAGAAAAAGGAATAAAAGATCCAGAATGAGAAAAAAGGAAGCCAAATTACTGGTTTTCAGATGACATAATATTCTATACAGAAAATTCTCAAGCTGCCAAAAATTATTGGAACTTATTAAATAATTTAGCAAAGGGACAGCATAAAAAAGATACATAAATCAGTAGCATTCCTATATGCCAATAATGAATTATCTGAAATAGAAATAAAGAAGCAATTTCATTTACAACACTTATAGAAATACTCAAGAGTTTAACCAAGAAGGCAAAAGATTTCCACCATGAAATCTATAGGCAATTATGAAAAAGTTCAAGGGAAAATGAAAACCATCTTATGTTTATGGAGTCTACAAAGCAATCTACAGATTCAATGAAATTTTTAGAAAAACACAAATAACATTCTTCACAGAAATGATAAAACAAACCACCCAGATTTGTATGAAATTACTGAATTCCTAAAGATCCAACAATATTGATCAAAAAGTACAAAGCAGGGGCAACACTCTATTTAAATTCAAAATGTGCTATACAACGGTCAAACTCAAAACAGCATGGTATTAGTTTAAAAACTGATATAGATCAATGCGACCGCCCCCACCAAAAACCCCTTAAACTGGGCATGGTGGCACACATCCATAATCCCAGCACTGGAGAACTTAAGACAGGAGGATCATTGCAAATTTGAGACAAGCCTGGGATAAAAACTGAACTCAACACCAGCCTGAACTGCATAGCAAGATCCTGTCTCAAAAGGACAGAAAAACGGCAGCCTAGAAGTAAACTCATGCATTCGTAGTCAACTGATTTTCACAATGAAATAAGACAATCATTGGAGAAAGGATAGTGTTTTCAATAAAGGGTTCTGGAATAATTCACAAGCATATTAAAACTAGATTCCTATCTTTCCCCATTTACATAAATCATGGATTAATGGCTTCAATATATGATGTGAAACAATAGAACTCATAGAAGAATCATAGGGGAAATAATTTAGAGTATTGAAAGAGTATGGAATTTTTGGTCAAGACCTGAAAAGGACAGATATGAAAAAATAGACAAATATGATTAAATAGACAATTATGATTATATCAAACTGAAAAGATTCTCCATAGCCAATTTCATAGTCTTTGTTATGAAGGGAAAACCTACAGAATGAGAGAAAAAAATTTGCACACTATACAGCTAATAAAAGTTTAGTATCTATAAATATAAGTAACTTGCAAAACTCTACATCAATATATAAACTAATAGCATGATTAAAAATGGCAATAAACCTAAGCAGACATTTCTCAAAAGATGATATACAAATGAGCAGAAGGTATGTCTATACCAACTCTCTACAGTAAGAATCATCAAAAGACAAAAGACAGGAAGTGTCGGTGAGGATGTGAGCAAAAGGGAAAACTTGTGCATTGTTAGTGAGATTAGCAATTAATGCAAGCATTGTGGAAATAATTATGGGGGTTCCTCCAAAAGTTAAACATAGAACTATCATATGATCCAGAAATTACATTTCTGGGTGTATACCCCAAGAGACAAATCAACATATTGAGGTGACTTTGGCACTCCCATATTTATTCTTTCAGTGAGACACACAATAGATGAGAATTTGAATGTCTATGGACAATGGCTATGTAAATGAAAGTGTATCTATGCACAATGGAATACAGTCCAATCACAGAGAGAAGTACCATCCTGACCTTTGTGATATTGTGGACAGAAGATGACTATGTGAAGTGAAATGAGCTAGGCATAGAGAGACAGCTGCATGACCTGATTCAGGTAGAATGTTCAACAATAGGTCTCACAGAATTTAGGAATAAAAAGTAGAATAAGGCTGTAGACTCACATGACTTAATTCTAACAATTGCTAATCAAGACATAGTGACATTAAAAGGATTAACATAAACCAAAGGAACAGAAGAGAATCCATAAATAGACCCATATAAATGTAGTCCACTGATTTTTGGCAATAACACAAAAGCAATTTAATTAGTGTATAATTATTTTGGAAAATAAATGAACATCTATACACAAAATAGTGACCCTGAATTTAAATCTCTAGTTTCATATAAAGTTCCCAATCAATACAACATTTTGAAAACTTTTTTTCACTTTAGGTTTAACAGGAAATTCTTAGATATAATTCCTAAAATATAACTTAGTTATTTAAAAAAATAGAAATTGAACATTTGAAAATTAAAATGAAACAAAATTTTTATTCTTTGAAAGACCCTGTGAAGAATATGAAAATATAAATTGAGACCCTGAGAAAATAGTTGTGGATCACCATGAGTTTGAAGACAGCCTCGTAGATAGTGACTTCAAGGCTAGCCTATTTTTAAAATATGAAACACAAAACAAAACAAAAAGGACAACATGGGAGAGTCAATATAACTCATAGAGGAGAAGCCGTGTTGGAGCTATTTAAGAGAAAAATCAACTGAAAATCCAGGTAACGGGAAGAAAGGGAGGGATAGACATGCAGATGCCAAAATCAATTGGAAATAAGGAAATGTGTAAGACACACAAAACATAGGTCTTTATAAAATGGCATATCAGCCCACAGCGCTACAAGTGACCTTATCACCTGCTTGCCTAGCCGGAATTGCCATCCTGGGAAGCCTCCGGGAAACCAACACGCTGCAAAAGTGCTGCTAACTCAAGCCCCAGGTCGATTTTGGAGACAAGGCCCTTGCCTCTTTCGTCTTCCTCCACACAGATGCTGCTGAGGTCAGCAGCAGATTGAGCTTGCACACTCAGGGGAGTGACCAGGAAACTGCTCTCTCCCCAATGAACCATCAGTTTTGTTTTTCTTTTTTCTTTTCTCTCATACAGTTTAGCTGCTAACTGGAACCTCTAGTAACAACGTTAGGGACCACAGCAGAGGCAGAGTATGATTCTTAATGCCTTAAATCCAGTAGTTTTAGAGAGGGACACATATGTATGGGACATCAACAGCCCTGATAGGTTGGTGCTCAACCCACTTGAGTGAAAAGAAGATTGAAGGGAGCAGCCTTTGGCTAGCTCTGTGGCAGAGAAAGGCCCCACTCCCCACGCAGCAACAAGCAGTGTGACAGGGTAGCGACATGCTGGGGGTTGAGAGGGGCACAGGAGGCCATGCAAAGACCAGGAGGAGGCAAGAATACCCAGGACTAGGAACAGCTCCAGGCTGTCCCAGGCTGAGGATGCCACAGCAGCTGGGAGAGTGACGTAGAGACAAGCAGTGTAAGGAGTCACGAGTGGCCCACCAAGGGACACAGAAAGCTGCTGACTGAAGACTGACCCCACCTCCCTCGTCCAGAGGTCCAGATCAGCTCCTCGCCCAGCAGGAATCCCACTGAAGTCTTGGTGGGGTTTCCCAGAAGTTTGGGGTTCTGAACTGGACATTGCCACAGGACTGTGGACACCACAAGATTTTTTCTTTGTTTGTTTCTTTCCTTCTCTTTTATTTTTTAAAGATTGTTTAGACTCCTATGCTTCGTTTTGTTTCTTTGGTTGTAAACATCTTCTTTTTTCTTCCTCAACTATCTGTCTTGATTTTATGATATTTTCAGGTGAATGAAAATTGTCTCTAGCCTTTCTGATTCTCTTTAACAATTTTTTGCTTTTTCCTTCATTCTTTCTCTCCTGCCGTTTTCTCCAGTTTTGGAAAGCTTTGTCTTCCAGCCTTGCTTCTGCTGCATTTCTCTTCACTTATTTCTCCATCGCCCCCCCCACCCTTTTTAAGTGTCACCACCACATGGCAAAATCACTGTACCAGGGGGATGTTTGCATATGAGCTCCTGACTTACATTACATTTAAAGCAGCATCAATCAATGAAATTGAACAAGTGATTAAAACTTACAAAGAAAAGCCCAAACCTTGAAGGATTCACTTCTGAATTCTATAAGAAATTTAGAAAAGATCTAATGCTGTTACCTGGCAAGTTCTTTAATGAAATTGAAAGAGAAGCAGTACTACCAAAGTCATTGTTCAATGCAAGTATTACTCTCATACCCAAACTAGAGAAGGACCCAAATGAAAAAGAGAACTGCAGGCCAACCTGCATAGTGAACATAGATGTAAAAATTCTCAGTAAGATACTGGCAAATGGAATGCAGCAAAATGATGAGATTAGTCACCATCACCCTCCAAGTAGGATTCATCCTAAGGATGCAGGGATGGTTCAGTATCCATAAATCATTAAATGCAATACATATCACAGAACCAAAGTAAAAAATCTCATGATCATCTCGATAGAAGCAGAGGAAGCACATGACTAATACCAGCACTCATCCATGATTAAAAAAACCTGCAGAAAATCTGAACATACTTTGACTCAATTTGGTAAAAGCCATCAGTAATGAACCAACAGCCAACATCATACTAAATTGACAATATCTGAATGTGTTCACCCTAAAATCAGGAGAGAGTCAAGGATGTCCACTGTCACTACTCCTATTCAATATAGCCCTGGAAACATTAGCCAGAGCAGTTAGATAACATAAATAAATAAATAAATAAATAAATAAATAAATGGAATAAAGATAGGAAAGAAAGAAGTTAAATTATCATTATTTTTGGATGACCTTATACTCTATATAGAAGATCACAAAAACTCCACCAAAAACTTATAGATTTAATGACAAGTTTCAGCAGCATAGCTGGATACAAAGTCAATGCTCAAAAAATAATATCATTATGGTAAAAAAAAATTCAGCAAACTCATTGACAAAGAAATTAGGGAAACATCACCTTGAAAATGACATCAAAATAAATGAATTACTTAGGAATCAATCCAACAAAGGAATTAAAAGATCCCTACAATGAAAACTACAGTGCTTTCCAAAAGGAGATGGAAGAAGATATCAGAAAATGGAAAGATACACCTTTTTTATGGCTAGGAAGAACCAACATTGTGAAAATGGCCATTCTCTGAAAACTGTTATACAGATGTAATGCAATCTCGATTAAAATGCCAGCAGCACACCTCACAGATCTAGAGAAAAAATTCCTAAAATTCATTTGGAAACAGAAGAGACTGAGAATATCAAAGGCAATCCAGGGCAACAAAGACAAGGCAGGAGGAATCACAATCCCAGACTTGAAATTATACCACACATCGACTGTGATAAAATAGCATGTAACCTGCAAAACTACAGATCCAAGGATCAATGGAACAGATTAGAAAATGAAAAACTAACTCCAAAAACATTTGCAGGGACAAAGAGCCTCCTTAATAAATGGTACTAGAAAAAGTGTCTGTCCACAGGTTGAAGATTAAAATTAGATCCGTTTCTCTCACCATACACTAAACTAAAATAAAAATAGGTTAAAGATCTAAATATTAAAACAGAAAGAATAAATATACTGAAAGACAGAATAGATAGAATTCTTGAAGATGTTGGTGTAGGCATAGACTTCATGAACAAATCCCTGATTGCATGGGAAATACTACAACCAATCCGAAAATGAGCATCTGAGATGAATACAGTTCTTAGGTGAAGAAATACCAATGGCAAATAAATATATGAAAAAATGTTCTCCTTCACTGGTCATTTGAGAGACATAAATTAAACCAAGACTGAGATTCCATCTCACTCCAGAAAGAATGACTATCATCAAGAAATCAACCAATAACAAATGCCAGTGGGGTTATGGAGAAAAAAGAACACATCTCTGCTGGTAGGAGTATAGACTGTGCAACCACTGTGGAAATCAATGTGGAGATTCCTTAAAAAACTAAAACTAGAGGTTGCATTTACCCAACTCTTCCCCTTCTTAGTATTCTTCCAAAAGTATTAAAAGCATTATAACACAGTGACATATGCACTCCCATGTTTATACCCTAGGGTTTGTAATAGCCAAATCTTGGAAACAACCCAAATACCCAGAAATGAATACATAAAGAAGATGTGGTTCTTTATACAATTGAGTACTACTCTGCCACAAAGACAGAGAAGCTTGAGGCAGCTACAGTTTAAAAGATGCACCTTGAGACAATAATTTTAAGTGAAATAAACCGACACATATTTACGTATGCATTGTTTCCCTGGTGTGAGAAACTAGAAGTGTAACCAAGGACCCAAAGTGTATAATAGATATTGAGAAATGTGAAGAAAGTGTTAAAGTGGGACAGGGAACAAGGGAGGGAAAGAGTGAAACAAAGGGACAGACAAAAGAGAAGAAAAAAGAAAAGAAAACAGGAAATAGGAAGAAAAAAATGGAAACAAAGCTTTTGCAAATAAGGATGGGAAGAGGGGCTGCAGGAAGGAGAGGGGCATGGGACAGAAGAATCAAGATAGAGCACCGATAGGTTAAAATTCTCTGTGCTGAAGGTTCTCATTATGCATAACTAAAATTTACCAATATCATTTTTTAAAAGAAAAATATCCAAAAACTTGAAGTGAGGTTTAAATAAAAAGAATATAAGAAAATCACACATTTAGGTACACAACAGAGGATGGTGTATGTTAGGGGAATTTGGGGTCTTATTAAGAGTATCAGTGAAAAACAAATTCTATTTAATCACCTGCAGGCAGCATGATACAAAAGTGAGCTAACTAGCAAACGGAGACTGTGTGGATCACTCTCAGCTTTAGCTCGCTGGTTCATGGCATGCTGAGGAGGGAAGAGAAAAATAATATATGAAGGAAAAAAATAAAAGTAGATAATAGTATATAATAGCTGGTATAGGAGCTTACAAAATGCACTATTTAGTCCATGGCTCTGAATTAAATAAGTAAGTAATGAAATGAAGAGGTATGCATGATCTGCTGTTGTGAAGGTGTAAAACAGCTCTTGCCGATAGATAACTTCCTTCGCAGGCCAGGGGCTCCCTGTGTAGTATAGTACTGAATGTGCTTGGCACGTGCATGTGCAGTGGCAGGAAAATAGCTCTACATTAACTGGCAGCTTCTGTCCTGGTGACCCAGGGTGATGTGATCACATCTGAGTCATGTGTTGTCTCTAGGGTCAAGTGCCCTTAACTGGGAGCCAGGAAAATGCATACCATTGGATACATAGCATTGTTACTCTGACTGAAAAACTGAAAGGGTAAATAAGAACCAAAGTGCAGGATGAATACTGGAAAACTGGAAGAAACTGTCCAAGAGGAAAGGGGAACTAGGGCAAGAGTAGGGAGGGAGGATGAGAAAAGAAAAAAAATAGGAAAAGAAGGATAGAGCTTTGTGAGTATGGAGAAGAAGGGTAGAAGGGAAGGGAGAGAAATGAGAAGAATCAGCATATATCATGTACAGGTGCAAATGAGCTATGATGAATGTGGTCATTATCCATATCCAAATTACAGCAATAAACTTAATAAAAAGGGGTAAAATATTTATTCAGTCACTTCCGCAAAAGTGGTGTATAGGGAAAAACAATAAATGCTGCTTAACATAAGCTATTAGAGAAATCTGAGCTAACACTGTGATGAGCTAACAGTACTTATTAGAATTTCTAAAATTAAGATGAAAATACTAATAACACAGGAAAGCTCATATATTGTTAGTGAGAATGAAAATAGGGCAGATACATTGGGAGCTACTTTTGCACTTTATTATACAGTTAAACTTACACTTATCAGATGGCTGAGCAATCCTGTGCATAGGCGATTGTGATACAGTTATGGAACCTTATGTTCAAACAATAAACTTGCATATGCATGATTTAGCTTTATGGCAGCTCTATTTATAATGGCCTAAAACAGAAAACAACTCAAATGCCTTTCAGTAGGTGAACGCATAAACAAACTGTGGTATACCTATACAATGGAATATTTTTCAGCAATAAAAAAGAACAGACTGTAGACACATTAAACAGTTTAGATGAATTTCAGAGGCATTACACTGAGTGAAACAAGACTGTTTCAAAGTTTATACACTGTGATCATATTTATAAAACAGTCTCAAAAGGACAAAACCATAGCGATGGAAAATAAATCAAGGTTTGCTAGGGGTTAAAGAAAAAAAATGTGTGACAGGGAAATATCCACTTTGGTCAGATAGTGATGGAACTGTTCTGCTGTGATTGCAGTGGTCACTCTAAGCATCTCTGCATGCATTAAAATTCACAGATCTGTATGCAAAATAAAGTCAATGTTAAATTGAGGGATGAGACATGGTCACTTTAACCCTCTAATCTTCTAGACTTGCATACCTGACTTAAAAAACTTCCAGCAGGAGGCTGCAGATCTGTAGATATTCTTCCTGGAATGTGATTTTCTTCCCGGAAAGCAGAGATGTCCAGTTTGGAGAGGAAACATCCCTAGCTGTGAACTCCATTAGCGCACTCTCCCGTGCAACATGATAATCCTCTCTATCATCTCGGGGCCGAAGCCCCGCCCCCCAGCCCCAGTGTCCTGACTACTGTGAGCTGACACAGCTCAGTTCCCTAAGGGGAAAGAGGAGGGCTGGGCTGGGCCCAGAGCAATAAACGGTACAGACTCCAGGTGTTTAGTAAAACCGTGACGTGTCAGCTCCTAATGTGATACAATGCAGTGGGCTTTGGAGCCTGCCCATATATACAGAGACATAATTGTGTTTTATGAACCTAAAAACTGCATTAGAGGACAGGGGAGGAAATCAGGAAGAATTAAACATTCACTTGGATCAAACATACTCTGTTAAGAGAGACCAAGTACACTGTGATAGCGTTTGCTATGTTTTCCTAAACCATATGAATTATGAGATGTGACACAAACATATTTCCTCCACAACTGATTTGTATGTGAAGCAATTACGATCCTTGTTACTCACTCTTCTAAAGTTTAATGTGAGAGTCCTCTGGGCCAGGCATTGTGATAGATACTGGAAATAAAAAGAAATCAGACTCTAGAGGAACTTTGCCTACCAGGCTGATAAATCTTCTTGGACCTCTATGGTCAGGAGACAAACCTTGTCATCTAAGCAAAAGTGTTGTAAGACTCCTTCCTTGGAAATAACAGGTAAAGTTTTCTGTGTTCACAGGTGAATTCTAGATTGTTCTCTGACAGGCAGTCAGCCTAATACGTTCATCGACTCCAGAGCCGCATTGTTCAGCTTTGAGTCCAAGCTCTGCTAATCACTTCCTGTGTGATTCAGGGCAGCTAACTTAGCCTCTCTGTGCCTTACTTCCCTTATCTGTACAAAAGAGCCAATGACTCTTCCTAACTCATAGGCCTCTGATCAGGATACAAAGAAAGACATTTGAAGCTGTAGCAGACACTGGACACACAGTAAATATTCAAACAGTGTTAAAATTTATCACACAACTCAGTGGTCTTGGACTAAGAAGCAACTTCTCTGAGTTGCTATTTTCTCACATTCTTGATTTGCTCAGATTAAGAAACCAAAGTATTGGGCTGGGGATTTAGCTCAGTGGCATAAGCGCCTGACTTGCAAGTGTGTGGTCCTGAGTTCGATCCCTGGTACCGAATTAAAAAAAAAAAAAAAAGAAACCAAAGTATCTCCTTTTTATCATTTTGCTTATTATCATGCACGTCCCTCGGAGGAAGCAAGCATCGTCCATCCTCGGACGTCTTGTATTTTTCAAGCATGCAAAGGGAGCGGTCAGTTGGCCTTGACCTGCGTGGGCTGCACGAATCCTCTGGGCTGCGGTCGGTCCTCCGCGCTGCAGGGGGAAGAGGACTCAGCAGTGGCTTTTTCACTCCTGCCTCTGCGTGAAGAAACGTCCAGGCTAGATTGTGACTCCTTGGTAAAAAGATCAACATTTCCCTCTAGTGGTGAGCTGGGAGAAATAGCTTGCCTTTAAGGAGTACTCAAAAAAGTGTTTTCCAGGGTGTGTGTGTGTGTGTGTGTGTGTGGTAACAGCTAATTAAGGAATGGTGATCCGAGGTGTTGCACTAACAACATCTATTAATTTTTACTATTGATTTAAATTTAAAGTGCCCTCCAAGAAACACAAAAAGAGTCCATCGAACCGGATGATTTTAGTGATAGCCTGCCTGTTCATGGTTGAAGCTGGAAAAAATGAGGCAGTGCAAAAACAGTTATTAATATTACAGCTAAAAGATGTGAAGAGTTTTAGAAAGGAAGCTTGCTAAACAAGTGTCTAGTTTTTGCTTTTATCCAAAGTTAACGTGGCTGTGGTTGAAAGAGACTCAATCGTTGCAGAAAACCTGTTTAAAAATAATAGATCAGCCCCACCTTGTTAGGCACAGCTGTTTGTAATGCTTTTGAGAAATGTTTGTCCCCTTGTTTTCATAACGTGGTTACGCTCCTGTACGTTCCTATTTTAGACAGTCCATATTGAGTTCCCGGCACAGATGCCAGGGTTTTGTTCTGTTTTACCCATCATTCCCTGTCACAACCTCTGCTTCCTCACTCACTCTCCTCTGTACTTCTGATTTCTCCATCTTTTCCTCAAACTTGCCCAGAAACTTTGCTTAGCTATCTAGTACTAACGATTATTCCTGTGTAAATGCTTTTCTTAGCTGATTCAGAAATGTATTTATGGTTACTTTGCTGCAAAAATATTACCCACAACAGCAAAGTAGATTGGAGACCATTAAAAAAGAGTAATATGATGGGGATGTGGGGTACCTGAGGAGAGGTTAGTAGGGTGTGAAAATAATAAAGGCGTATTCCATGCTATGTGAATGTGTCAAAACGAAGCCAGTTATGATGCATAATTAACACGCACTAATAGCATAAAAAATAAAATAAGGATAACTCCCCATGAAGTCAACGATTTGCCCTTTTGTTTCATTGGCTTGTTTTCTATATACTTTTGATTAATTATTGAGCCTAAATTCTTCCCCAATTGTATAAATCTCCTTTGAAGACAAAGAAACACTTTAGATGACTACATAGAATCTGTTGTCGCAGGGAAGTTCCTTCTGTTCTAGCTCCTCAGCCCCGCTGCTCCGGGCAGAGCTGGGGACATTGAACCCCTTCTCTTCCTTCACACTGAGTGTTGACCTTGTTTACTTCGGAGCTGCGCCTCTTTTTGGGGTCCTGAATCCCATGGCTTCTATTTTCCTGGGTTATTTCAGTTTTCACAGAAGAGAATCAAATCTGTCAGCCTGCTTCTTGCAGAGAATGCACGATCAGAAACTTTAAGATCTTACCTCCTGACAAATATCTTTTTGGGTCACATAGGAAAGTGATAGATTGTCTTTGCACAGGTGCCCTTATGTGAGATGGAGGGAATAGTTTCCTGCATGGTGCCACGTAACTTCATGTGTGTTTTGTGAGAAGGGCAATGTTACTCTTGTTCCTGTATGTAAAATGTATCTTGTTTTTAATCACTGTTCTAAAAACATCTTGGTGCTGTGCCTTGGGATAGGTGTGTAGTGAGTAGGATTTAAGAGCTGTGAAATAGAAACTCGTGTGCATGTGATAGGAAAACTGTTCAATTGTTACTTCCATGAGTTCTTTATCTCTAATTTCTCTGCACTGTATTTGAAATTCTTAAAAACTGGATGCTGAATCTCACAGTGCTGTGTGTGTATGTGTGTGTGTCTTTTATCCATTCTACATCTCTACCTCTGCTGTAGTTTTTATGAAATTTACTGAGTTTTATCTTCAGAGTCTCTTTTGCGGTTTTCTTTAATCTTTTATACTTCTATATGCTTCTATATTTTTCTTTCATATCTCATAAATCTAAAAAAAATTGTTCCTCTTTGAGAATTCTTACTTGATAGCTTCCTGTTCTTGTTTTATAATTACACCCATTCTTTTATTACCAGGAAGATGCCAGTGACAGCACTTAGAAGTTCACTGTGTTTCTTCATCCTTCTCTTCCTCTCCTTTCCTCGTCCCTTTATTTTCCTCTTATTCTTTCTTCTTCCTCTATTTAGCTTCTGACCTTCTATCAGACAGTGTTTTTCAATGCCACTGACCTTGGGTGACTGATAATTTGGAAAGATGGACACTGAAATTTCATGAGAAATTTTGTATACATCAAATGTGTTTGCCAAATACCTTTTTCTCTAAATGGGGACTTGGCTGGGAGTGCACAGTGGGGAACCTCAGGAGCCAGCACTTTCAGTTTTCTCTTTTGGACTTAGTCCAGTTGCCTTCCAGCTTCTAGAGGACTCTATCTTCAGGCTACTTTGTTTCCAGTACTTTGAAAGCTCCATTTGCCTCATAGAAGGTCACAGTCTCATGGCTGCCAGTCCCAGCTTTCCTTTAGCATCTGAGTTTTCACCATGGACTCCCCTACCCGCACTGACCTCTGCCTGTCAGCCATCCATCCGGCCACAGATCTTTTGTTTTAAATTTCCCGAAGAGTCAGTTTTCTTTTTTCCACCTGTGTGAAAGGGATTCCTTAAGAAGAGCAGGCCATCTAGGGGTCTGATGGATCTGAACAGCACTCCAGCTGCTTCTCTGGCTTGTCGCCTGACTTCTCTCCTTACTCAGAGGCATAGGATGCAGCCCTTTGCTGAGACTCTGGGAACTCTGTAGTGTAAATCAAATTGCTTCTCAGCTTTCTGCATAGCCAGTGTAAGGACCTGCCGGTGTGGGGCTGCTAACTTAGTCACTACAATTCAGCCATCTGTTTTTCAGCTTCCAAAATTTTTCCCCTCTCCTCTCCTCTTTGTCCTTGTGGATTTATGCCTTTACAAAATAATTTAGTTGTCTCACTATTGGTTTTCTTTTGGGAGTACTGTTGGGAGAGGGAGTAGAAGTAAATCTGAACATATGATATGTGTTTGTGGGTGTATGTGTGTGTTCTATTTACTCTCTTTGACAGGAAGTCTCACTGGTTATTTCTGAGGGTTTCTTTTTCATTATTTGGTAAAGCACTCTTAATGGCAATTCTGTATTTTGAATTTTAAAAAAGTATCCGAAACACAGCAATTGTGTGAACCATGCCCCCGTGTTCTTTGAAGAAAACACTAAGTTGCTGGGACCTGAAGTGTGGTTATCCTAGACTCAGGAGTTAAAAGGAGAGAAAGGGATTTTCTAGAGTCTCTACCATGCGTTTGACACTGTGCCTGACTCCTTAGTGTGTGCTATCACATTTCATTTAAAATAGATATTACTGTATTTGCTTGACAAAGAAAGAAATAGAGGGTAAGTGAAAGAAATGCACAACTAGTCGATCAAAAAAATAAGGATTCATCTAAATTCTGCTTGAAACTGAAACCCATAACTGGCCACACCAGCAAACTAAGCTCACACTGTGATGAAAGCATTGCAAAGTTAACTGAGTTGTGCACAGTTACTTATGATTGTCAGAATTCTTTCTTGTCACAAGCTCATGCTTGACTTAAAAGAGGAAAAGACAGGGATGGCTGAGAATGTGGTTTCTGATTGGGAGTTCTAACGCATTTTGTGACCTTGGGAACACTGCTTTACTTGCAGGGCCTCCATTTTTACATCAGTGAAACAAGGTCATCAGAATAAATGGTCTGTTACATGCTGATGATCTATCCTGCAGATGGTGAGCGGGAGGTGCTGAGAGCTTCAACGACGGACCCAAGGCAGAGGGGAAGTCACATGCTCGGCCACCCTCTAACTCTCTGTTTATACTCTGCAAGAAACTTCCCAACAGATAGTGTGACAGCCTCCCAAATGCCAATGGGCATGAAATATGGTTTTCTCCTGAGTCTTTCTTCAGAACTGAATCTCTCTGAGTCTCCTTGAGGGCCTACAGGGCCTCATCTAAAAGTAAGGTAAATAAATACTCCAAAATGTGGGCTAGGAATGGAAGTCACAAGGAGAGACCAGCGAAAGGAGGCAGCAAACCTTGGACCTTGGACCATATGGCCCCAGCATATTTGATTATTTTATGAATGCACAAGGTGACACGTTAGTTTCTTTAAAGCCATTCTTATGCATGTGTTTCAGGGTCATAATCTGTGTGAATTCAGAAAATGAGGTAATTGAGTGTAATGACTAAAGCTGTGATTCAGGAAGGAGAAGATCTCAAATTATGTATAATAATAATTGTTACTAATACTTGTATGATATTACTGAAGTAACACTAAATGGTAATAATTTCGATTTGAGTCATGGAAGTGATCACAGATATAATTTTTCCCAAGTTCTTGTTTCGAATGTCTAAAAGAAACTTAAAACCCAGAGAGGGTTGGGCAAAGTTTGACCAAAGTTATGCTTTTTCTTAACTCGATGCTATTCTTATAATTCTCAATTGTTTCCTTGCTTGTGCGGTTAGCTCACATCTTGCTACATATATGTATGATTGCACTAACTTGGACTTAAAATTGATGTCTATATAATTAGACTTCTTTTGTTTTGCTGATTGGATTGATTAATAATGATGCACACAAAGTAAGCTTCTGATAATAGGGACATAAGAATGTCTAATAATATAATCCAAGTTTCAATACCAGAAGTTGTCATTCTACAATTTTTATAGTATTCACAAAATAAAATAAGGCCATTTTATGTTATGATATAAAATAAGTAATTTCTTTAAAGTTTATTTTTATTTAGTAATTTCATTCTATTCATTCAAATATATAAATATGTGTCAGGCACTGTTTATGTGGTTTGGATAGATTAACTAATGACATTAAATAAACCAGGGGTAAGTAACCCCAACTTCTGAAACCTGGTAACATGAATGAGTTTCTCATGGTCCAGATCCAGCTTTGGGAAGGGTTGGGCTATAATCTCAGGCAGATTTACCTTGGAGTTCAGACCCTTATCTCTGAGCTGTGTTTGCACCTTGAGAATTTTCATATGAAACACTTTAAAGCCAGATTTCACATTTATGTAAGGGGTGTCGTAGTACTGAAATTTTTACCAAATTTGTCAGCACTATGCTATCTGAGCCAAATAGTCCCTCTATTTTGATAGCTTTTTATTTGATGATATTTCAGCTCCTATCTATCTTCAGTGACCTGCCTAATGATACCACCATATTCTGTGATCTCCTGAGACTCATTTAAAAATATTATAGTAATTATTTTGGTTTAATGCCAATTTATCCCAAATGGTGACCCTCTATTATCTCCTATTAACATTCTATAATCTTAATATTATTTTACATCTGAAAAATGCACTGATTCTGTGCAAATGTCTCACAAGAGAGAAGAAAAGATCAAAATTTCACCATTTAGAGAAGTGTAAAAATTAGTAAATCCCTTACATCTTTTATATTTCAGTTACATTAAATTCGAGACCAAGTAAGATAACTCTTTCAGTCATTCTTTTATTCAGTATTTACTCATCATTCGTACAGCTAATTACAAATAAATGTTCCCTGGTTTAATAAATGAATTACTCGGACACTGAGACTGGAAGAGACTCTGCGCCTTCAAAGTGGTTTTGCTCTTGTTTACTGTCATACAGTTTACAGAAATTGGTTCTTTCATCAGGTTTCCCTAGGGAAGCTCTCTTCACTGGATGGAACAAGGTCACAGTGAACCGCAGTGTCTGTCACACAACCCATGTGAACGATTATTTCTCACTAGTTTACGCCAGCACATTCACACATGGGGTGCTCTTCTAGTCACAGACCGTGCTCCCAGGTAAGTGGATACCTTGCACGAGGTGAGCAGAGACAACTGTATTGAAATCGTTTGTCCGGGATGTTTCCTTTCCCATTCAGCACTGCTTGTTTACATCGTGTCGGATCAAATGGGAGAAAGGAAAACAGTGATTCATGATCTTCTGAGGAGGCAGCTGCAACATAAAGGGCATCTCAGGAAACAGGATGATCTGTTTGTGTGGCCACCAGCCTGTGATCCTTGACCTGTCTTAATCCTCAACAGTAGGTATGTGTGGCACTTTGTCCCCAGGTGGAACTGAATGTTTGGGGGGGGATAAAACTACTCATTTGGGTATTTTTCTGATATTGTTGCTGATTGCTTAAAAACCCACAGTAGGTGTTTTAAATCTCCTCTGCCTTCAGTGGGCTCAAGTGTGCATGTCTTCTACTTCACAAAAGCAAAAAGGATTTCCCTGAAATCTCATCTCTCCTGAGGATTTGGGATGCTCTTGGTTATCTGACATCCTAAGAAAACAAGCTGAAGGAATGCGGTAATGCGAAGCCATCTGCTGCTGGTCCACTCTCACACCGGCTCTAGGGGTCACCGAGAGCCCTAGAGGGACTGCTGAGACCCCGCTCTGACAGGAAACATTTGATCTCATTGCAGCAGTGCGCAGACATGTGTACTCAGCTATGTGGATTGTCCCCGTACTGGGTGGTGAGGAGAGATTTAAATTGGAGAACGAGAGAGAGAGAGAGAGAGAGAGAGAGAGAGAGAGAGAGAGAGAGAGAGAACTGTTTGGATACTGTTTGGGACTTTGGATTGCCAAAGTCCAAAGTTGTAAGCACTTTGGTTAATGTCAGATTGCATTATGAGACTGTTTTTTCTTGACTGTGTTCCATTGGCAATTTTAAGCATTTAACATGAGAGGCATTTGCTTAAGTTTAGAGGTAAGATGATAAATAAATGATGCAAGTATGGGTAACGTGAATTATGCAGCAGGTTCCAGCTGAAATAAGCTAGGACAGATTCATCCATAGAACAGAGGGTCTACTTGATTTACTGAGTAGGATCCCAAATTGCTAGACTTGTCATCCATTCAATAAATAATGAACATTCAACCCTGCTATTGTACTTTTTGTTCTGGTCCCTGGTGATCTATCTTAAGGAATGTATTAGTTTGTTAGCATCACCATAACGGAAACTGCAGACTTGGCAGTTTAAACCGTGGAAATTTATCTCATAGTTATGGATACTGGAAATCCAAACCAAAGTTCCAACAAGGTAGGGAGCATTCTGAGATCTCTTTCTTGGCCTGTATGTAGACGCGATCTCACTGCTTGCTCACGGGATCTCTCGTTTATGCATATGTTCTTAAAGACTTCTCCTAAAGACACTCTAAATTTACCATATTGGTCCTCTACCTTTATAGGCTCATTTGACTTATTTGCTTCTTCAAAGGCCATTATGTCCAAATTCAGCCACACTGGAAATTAGGGTTGCAACATATGAATGGGGAGGGAGGAAGCAAATATTCTTGCTGATGAAAGGTGATGAGGACATATGCCCATGGAGGACAAGGTGGTGACAAGTCAGAATTATGTACCCATAAAGGATCAGGGCAAGATTTATAGATAAAACACAGAGCACTGATGAGAATTTGAATTTTGGACTAACAGTAAATTTTTTTAAAGTATGTCTTAAGTTTATGGGTGGGATATACTGATACTGAGAAAGAAATAGTCACTGTTTATACAAAAGTCAAATGTAGCAGAGTGCCCTATATTTTGTTGTGATAAATTTGACACTCCTTGGCAGGAGACCTGCAACAGTCATGAAACTATACCAAACAGTGAAAATGAGCACGTTAGGTAGCACCCAGGGCAGGCAGCTGGGAGAGTGAATCTTGTTACAGTCTAAGGAGTGGTGGACTACAGATCAACACAGCAAGCGGGCACTTGCACACTTCCTGCCAGATGATTTGGTGAAGTTGACCTCTCCCTTTCAATTCTGTGACTTACACATCTCCTGTTATCATGCATGGTGTAAAGGGGAGTGACATATTTATTTTTGTTCAGTCTTATGGTTAAAGTCTGAATTATGTCCTCCCAGAAGTTCAGAAGTTGAAGTCCTAACGCCCAGCATAACAGCATAAGACTACAATCAAAGGTAGGTTGTCGGAGAGATAATTAAATCAAAATGAGGTAATGAATGAGGCTTAGTCCAATAAGACTGCTGCATCCATAAGAAGTGGAAATTTGGACGGGGAGACCTATATGGAGGTGGAGACACAGAAAGAAGGTGGAGATGTACATACATATAAATACATGAAGATGCCAGCAACCTGTTGAAGAGCCATGGTGGTGCATGCCTGTAATCCCAACCACTAGCGAGGATGATGTAGAAACATCACTTGCCTAAGAGTTTGCTATTGGTCTAGATAACATAGTGAGGCAATGTTTAATCAAAACAAGACAAAACAAAACAAGCATCAGGGATAGACCAAAGAAAGAGGTACAGGATAGATCTTTCCCTCACAGTCTTAGAAAAGAAGCAACACTCTTATTACCTCAATCTTTGACTTCTAAACTCCAGAATTGTGAGACAATAAATTCTTATTGTCAGTTCCTTGTTTCAATGACAGAGGTAAACTCATATGCCTGCTTTTACAAAAAAATTGTGTAGAAGTCTATCTAATGCTAGTAGAAGCAGTAACTGAAGCCATAGTAGGGGTGGAGGTATAGGATACTAGAGCTGAAAGGGCTTCTTTCAGCCATCTAGGTCTGCTTTGATCCAAGTTCATGTTTGATGATGAGAAAGTCAAGGACCACAGGGTTAGGGTTGTTCCCAAGTGTGTCCCTAGCTCAAAAGATAATCTGAAGGACACACACATTTGCAGATCGTGAATACTGGAGTGGAAGCACTAAAAGAAGTGAAGTATTTCCACACTTAAGTGAGAGAATCTGTTCCCTGTCTGTTCTGGTCTCAGTGTTTGTGTCTATGGATTCTCTGCAAGCTGAAAAGCACACGTGATCTCTGGTACTGGGGAGGAAGAGCTAAAGAATGAGTGTGGTCAGAGGAGAGGAAGGTTTCATCAAAATTCTACTGTTAATGTGGCAACAGCAGGAGGTAGGGATTTGGGAGATAAATAGGTTCTAGTGAAGGAGCCCTCATGAATGGGATTAGTGCCATTCACAGTCTGTGGAGGAAGAGAACACAAAGTCACCAAGAAACAAGCTCTCCCTGTGAATCAACATCACTCATGGGCCACTGGGGGAACAACCAGATGCCAGCTCCTTCTAGAACATGGGCTATGAAACAAGAAGAGCCAATATCCCCACCCTCCACTCAACCACCACCCAGTAAACGACCAGCTGATCCAGAGAAACACAGGCTGTGATGATAGCTATTGAGCTGAAATGCAATTTGAGGCTTTAGTGTTTCACTGACTTTTCAGATCTATGGTCGGTGGTCTGATCATCTATTGAGAGGCTATGGGTATGCAGTATGGGATCTTGGGGAATCTCATTGTGAAGGTGGTAGCCACTGTTGATTCCCTATTATCTTTTTTTGAAGTGCTGTATGATTTTCATTGCTTTGTTGGGTTGAGTTGTATTTTTTTTTTTTGTTAAATGTGAAGGCATGGGCAGTTATTTCAAAAAGAGAAAGATACATTATGATACCCATTTTGGATTTACTGTTGTCTTGTTTTGAAATCCTTTATTACATCCATTGTTTTGTTTTTCTTGGTTCCTTTTTGCTTGATTTTTGCTATGTCTGAAGATATCTGAAGCTTTTTTGAAGACAAGAGGCATTACAGTAACCATTGTTGATTTTGTATTGTTTTGAAGTCCTGTATTACTTACCCTGGTATGTTTTGATTGGCTTTATTTTGTTTTATTTTGCTTGGTTTTATTCTCTTTAAAATAAAGTGAAAAAACGAATGGGATTAGTACCCTTTAATACAGACACAACGGGACATGCTTAGTTAGCCCTTCTGCCTTGTACAGCCTCAGTGGGAAAATGCCATCTCTGATCCAGTGAAGATAAACATAAAATGTGATAGTTTTTACTCTCATGCCATCTCCTTCCCAAATCTACCCCCCCAAATCTAGGGGTTTTATCAGCAGCTTTATTTATGCCTAGGTCTTCCCTTTTCCTGGTAGGCTCAAGAAAATTTCTTTAGGATTCATATCTGATGAATTTCTTGTTACTTTTTAATTCTAGAGAAAATTACCTGTTAATCAAGTCACTGCAAATTTCGAAGGAGCCAGGGTATTTGTCACAAACAGCTGACACAGAGCAGACTGGATGGCATCTATCATCGCTGGTGGATGGATGTGGTGGAACAGGACTGCAGCTCATGTAGGTGAGCTCCTGAGTTCATGTTTATAATCACTGCGCACAGATGTTAAATGACTTCCTTAGGGTACACAGGGAGTGGTAGAGATGGTCTCAAGTCATGGCTCTGACTTCCAAGTCCATATACTTTACGGCTTCTTAAGAACGAGCTCCTCGGGGTCATATAAGTATGTGGGCACGAGTCAGAGTTTGGTTCCCGCGTTTCTGTGTGTTAGCAAATTTCTTAGTCTCTCCGTGGTGCAGTTTCCTTGTCTGCTAATGGAAAATGATCATGTGTGGTCTGAAAGTTCATGTCCTCCAAAAATTCTTATGTAAAAATAAGAACCCACAAAACAGTATAGGAAATGGGGGCTTCGGAGAGGTGCTTAGTTCCTAAGAGTAGAATCAACATGAATAAGATTACTGATGTCACAAGAGAGGTTGTCTCTTCTACTATCAGAAGACACGTCAAGAAGACATCATCAACAAACTAAAAAGCAGGTCTTCACCAGATATTAAATCTAGTAGTGCTTTGATCTTGCACTTTCCAGCCTTCATAACTGTGAGAAACAAATGTCTGTTCTTTAAAAGCTACACAGCATTAGGTGTTTTCTTACAGCAAACTGAATGGAATAAGATAGATCTGAGTCCTATGCCATTGTGTTTTTCAAAAGAGTCAACGTGGTACTATATGTGAGGCCTTAGCACATCATTATGTACATATACTATTTATATATAAAGTAATACATGACAGAAAAAGCTACTTTTTAAGGTCCGGTTCATTTGGAAGCACTACTGCTCAATAAATCAAAGTCATCTTCATTAAAAGATGAGATAACCCTCTTTATTGGAAGGTTTCATGAGACCTGGGCATTCTAGATTCGCTTCTGGCTCTGTGAAGAGAAGGAGAAAGAGTCTTCCTTCTTACGTAAAGAAATGGAAATCACTAAGAGGTTGTGTCTCCAAAGGAAGATAAGGCAAAACTTGGAGACTTTTTGACCTACTTGCTGAATGGCAGGGGTTGGATCAGGTGTAACTGGAAAGTTGCAAGGCTACAGATAAGGCAATAATGGGAGAATGAAATGTCCAGAACAGAGAAGGTTAGAAGAAAAGCTAAGCTGGAGACAACACTTCGTCTGAGGCAAATCCACTAACTCTTTGTCTGAAATGCTAGTGACCTCTGACAGGGCTGCAAAGGCAGCATTGAAGACACCTAGCTTGTGCAGAAGAGGCTCTCGAGATTTCCCTCATCTCCAGATCAGGAGCTGTGTAAAGATACAAGCAAAGATGTTAACAAAAAGCCCAAACAGGCACTGGCCATCCAGTGCCCTCTGAGCATGTTTTTGGAAGGACCGAGGAAGGTATTCATATAAGCATCTGCCTCCATGACAGCAACCATTTCTGTATTGTTTTTTAATGTGGAAAAATATCAGCCCTGAAACCAGCTGCATAACAGGCTGATGTTTTGAAGTCCAGGTTGCTTCACTTAGAAAGTGGTAACATTAATACTTTGTTATTGTCAACTGAGACACACAGAAATCACAGTTCCAGGAATGTAGTAGGTGCTACACATTGATAGTATTATTGTTATTGCAGTGATTGACTTTTAAAAAATAACCCTGCCAGGGTCCACCACGTGGTGTCCCGTGATGAAACCTGCTTCAGCTGGGGTAGATGGAGAATGCGATCAACTCTTGTCAACAAGGCCCAAGATGATGAATTGAGATGAAGCCAGTGCATCTGGTATGATGGCTTCTTGGGGCTCATCTTGAAGTGCTTCGGTGAGGTCTGTTTTGTTTTGCTCTGTTTAGGATCATTTCTTTTGCCACTCCAGCTATGTAAAGATAATAATCGCACCAATAGAACTGGTGACCTTTCACCCTCCCTCCCTTTGATACAGTCTCATTTGCTAGTAAAACCATGACAAATGTCTCTTCCTTCACCTTCCGTAAACCAGCAGATAATCTGTCTATTATTCTTAATATCTTTATCCCCAGAAGTCAGTATTTGGTTTGGATTCAACTGAATGGGGTGAACATTATATCTCTAACCTATGAAAAAGCATTGCTTCTTTGCAGTGTTGGTGGAGTTAAATTTGTTTTCACAGCTGGTTGTACTTGGAGAAGGGTTAGCCGACGTCTTGAAGGTTCTACCACACCAGTTCATCACTGAGCCTGCTGTGTGGTGGGGGCTGTACGCTGTTAATGGGAGGCATGGAGGGACGTCTAAATTAATCATTTATGATTTATTTATTCTTTTTCCATCGTGGAGTAAAATGAGTACATGCCAATGTTTCTAGCACTGGGGCTGTCTAGATGATATGGTGTTTGATAATCGGCTCCTGGTATTTATCTGCTAACAGGACCGATCTGTGGGAATAATAACAACACCATAGATTTACAGACTGCTTCATAATTTACAACTTGGTTTTCCTATTCTTGGCCTCAGTTGATTCTTATAAACTCCAATGAGTTGAAGGTTGCATTCTTTTATGTCCCTTTTTTAGAGGTGGCAAAAACCACAGCTCAGAGGTGGCTGTGTGGTTTGTCTGGGCTCACAGAGCATGTAGATAGCAGGTCAGAATCTTACATCCCTGTCTCTTAAACCTAACACTTGTACTATTTCCATTAGTTCATGAAATAGAAGATGAAACCCAGAAACATTCTCTGCAATGGAGTGCTATGATCTGAATGACTGTATTCTTCCAAAATTTGTGTTGAAACCTAACCCCGAGGTGATAGAATTAAGTGGTGGACCCTTCCGTAGGTAATCAGATTGTGAGTGCTATTCTCAGATATGCAATTAATCATCTATCAGAGAAGCCTGTTATCACTTCTGATCTTTAAAGACAGATCAAGTGTGCTCCATGTTTGAAGAGAGAGAGAGAGAGACAGATACCACCAGATAATGAATCCGCTATCTCTTTGGTCTTAGAATTCCCAGTCTTCAGAACAGTGAGCAGTAAACTTTTATTATTTCCAAATTACCCATAGAAGGTCATTCTGTCATAGAAACTGAAATAGACTAACCCACACCAAAATCACTCATATTCCTTGCTTTTTCTCCGGGAAGGTCCTGGCATTCAGTGCCACTCCTGACTTAGTAATCACAACAACACTTAGTAAGCACTTGTTCTTATCAGAAACTTACCCGGCACTCGATGTTGAGTTCAACTAAGGCAGAGAAACTCCCTTAAAATAGTTTTTTTTTTAATTTAAAAACAAAAAGGAATAAAAGTGGTGGTAGAGAATTTCAAAACAAAATAATAGGAGATTAGTTTTTGTGCTCGACTGTTCTATATAGTAGCATGCCCTCTAACTACACATGGCCAATGAAACTTATATTAATTAAAATTGAACAAAATTAAATCCTTTACTCCTTAGCCAAGCTAGGTACATTTCAAGTGCTCAATAGCCACACATGGCTGGTAGCTACATTACTGAGCACTGCAGAAAGTTCTCTTGGACAACATCGATTTTACAGTAAAAACAATTGACAGGACCAATGATGTCACTGCTAAAAAAAAAAAGCTATAAAAACATGTTGTTTATTATGAAATGTGGCAAGTTTTCCCAAATAGTACTGATTTTGACTTTTCAGTACCCTGTACTAATCAATACGTGGCTAAGTATTTGCAGTATCTAAGATAGGTATTGTTTTTAGGAACAGGGGATATGATGGTGAATAAAACAGACAACGTCACTCTTTACACCAAAGAGAGTCAAATGATTTACTGGAAAATGGACAAGGTAAATGTTACATTACATTATAATGATAAGGGATAAGAAGATAATTAAAATATGGTGCTATTTTAAGCAACCTCATATTACTCTAGTGAAAGCAATGGAGAAGAAGCTTCAGGGAGACAGTGTGTTTACTGAGTTCAAAATGACAAGATGAATCCAGATTTCCAGGTGAATCCAAGGTGAGTCCCTAAAATATTTAGAAAGATAAGTATGAAAAATATGGACATCCAGAAAAGAATTGATGGTTTCCAGGGTGTATAAAAGAGAAGTTGGTTGGGGATCTAATTCAGCAGTATAAAACCTGCCTGGCAAGCACTAGGTAATGAGTTTGATTTCTGGTAAAAAAACAAAACAAAACACAACAGAATAAAACAAAAAAAACAAGGAAGGCTTGTCAGGAGCATGGTTTAAAAGTTGCAAAAACAGTTTTAATTGTTGAAGATGTAAGCAAAGACCAACGAGAGTTATGAGTTTGAATTTGTCCTAATGAAATGGGAAACCTTTAACATAAAACATTTAGGGTTATGGTGTGATCTGTTTTATAACTTAAGGGCTTACACTGCTTATACATGGAAAATGGATTGTAGAGGCACAAGAGTGAATATCAAGAAAAGAAAACCCTAGGTAATAGAGTATCTGGTGATTTGTGCTAGAAAATAGCCAGAGAAGATGAAAGTGAGGGATAGTCACCTTTAAGATGTGCTATGAAGTCAATCAGTTACAGGGATGCTGTGGATGTAACAGAGGAGGGGATGGATCCTAGGGCTTGGCCTTCAGCAGTGAGGTACAAGGGGGTATCATCTCACAGGGCTAAGAAGAATGGGGAGAAATGTGCAATTAATAGGAAAATCAATGGAAACTTGGGAGAAAATTAAGTTTGAGACACACATTAGGAAGCCAAATAAAGATACAAAATAGGAGTTGTATATAGAGATTTGAAAGGAACTTAAGGCTCAAGGACATATCAGAGACTTTATATGTCAATGATATTTAAAGCTAACTACTGGGAAAATAAGAGAGTAAATGTTGGGCACAGGTGAAGGTTCAAGATGGGGCTTTTACAGAAAGAGAAAAAAGTCATAAAGAAGAATTGTATTTTGCTAAGAGTATTTTTTTTCTTCTGGATGGTGGTGTTTTGTGTTATATAATTAATTTAGGATTTTTTAAATGATTTTCACTATTATTCTTTTCTTTCTCAGGCACTCAAAAGCCTCTTAAAATTGAATCTAAAGAAATTTGAGATCTGAAAATTTTAATGTTAAATTTGACTACCATGCTTATTGGTGGTGACTGAGAACTTGGTATATAAGTTGATACATCAAGATTAAAAAGAAAAAAGAGCCACTGCTTTTAGTTGTCCCTAATTAAATAAATGCAGATTACTGGGTGATGAGAGAGAGAAGAATTTGGAAAACTTTGGCAAACAAGTTAACATATGTGGTTTGTAAAGACTTTAAAAAAGTTGGTCTGCATCCACCTTAAACCAGTGTGTTGGCAAGAAAATTCCCTCTCTCCCTGGGCATCAATTGTGTTGCCTCATGGAATTTGAAGTCATCACAAATAGAAAGAATTTTTCAGGTAATAGTTGCAAATAATGCTAGGTTCAGAGAACATGTTTCATGGAGTTTTAATGGAGTGGTGTGAAAATCCATAAACAAGAAGACAATATTCTCAAAAAGAAAAAAATATAAACAGGCAAACAAAATGCAGACCATTCACAAGCAGTTACATATGTTCATTTTAATTGATATTGATAGTTCGTCATTCAACAATTCAGTAATTTAACAAATGTTTGTTAAACACCATTGTATTAGTCCCTGGACAACTTTATGAATGGATATGAATGTTTTTGGCTTCCAAAACTTTGAAGGCAGTAAGAGATAGACGAACAGGCATTTAGGTAGAAGACAACAGGCTCTTGGTACAAAAATTTGCAGAACATATGATAGCGGAGAAAATGATTCAAGTTTTAAGACCCGAAGGTTCAGAAAAACATTAGGGTACAACATTTAACTATGTTTCATAGGTGAAAGAAACAGTGAGCTTCTGAACAAATATTTGCACAATTTGTGAGTGTTTTTATTTTTATACTCCATTAATCTGGTGCCTTTACTGTTCACACGGGCCTATGACCTTGTTCCAGCTGAACGGGCCGATCAATTTCTGTGGGTTGGTGCCAATGTAGTTACAAAGCTGATTATAGTGCATCATCCCAAAATATTTATATGTCAAATGCTGAAAAAATCTTTAATCAAAGCCTGAGTAAAAATGCGGCTGGTGTGACTAGAGTTAAAGCTAGCAAGCCAGGACAAGGTGGTGAACACAGCGTGGGGTACGGAGGTAAGGATGAGGTCATTAGTGTGGTCTGGGTCACATCGGAATGTGTTGGGGTCTGTGTCAAGAACTGCTCTGTTGGGACATTGATTATTGATTTTCAAAGGATACTTCAGCAAATCAATTAATACACCAGCTAAGAGGATGCAAGTTTTCTACTGCTGGAAAAGAGAGTTAGAAATGTGAAAGAAGCACAATGATACCACCTTTAAATGCTAGGCGAGAACTGGAGATATTGGAGTAATCTCAGGGAATTAGTCACTTTTTTATTTTTGGGTCAAAATGCTTGATATGCAGAATTTAGGGGAGGTGGGATTCAATTTGATTCACGGTTTCAGAGGTTTTAGCTCCTGGTTTGGTGGTTCCAGGGCAGGATCCTGGCCGCAGAAGGGAGCAATGGAGCACATGTGCTCATTTCGTGAAGTTTGGGGAGTAGTGCACAGGAAGGGAGCTCCATCCAGAGGTTCTGCCCCAAAGACCTGTCCCTGGTGATGCTGCTCCTCTCACTGGATCTACCTCCTACCAGCTCATTCAGCTGTGAACCCCAGGGAATTAATCCTCTTATAAGTACAGCACCCAGTCTTCCAGCTGTGCTTCCGGAAGTCTCTTCATCAAGCCCAGGTGACAGTTGAGATTCACTGTGATGTGCAAGGTTTTCAATAGACTAGAGCCTGAAAGCAAAGAGACTCCTATTGCAACGTGTATATATAGACACCAAATACTGGTTTTGGAATACCATTCTCCATTGATAAGAATGTAGATTCCTTGGGAGAAATAAATTTGAAATGGTGAAAATACATACTGAGCACTGTAATTCAGGTTCCTATAGCAACTTACTATTTACTAGATGGCCTAAACAACAAAAATTGATTTTTCATTGTTATGGAGCTTTGGAAGTCCAGGATGAAGGTGACATAGGGGAAATAATATGACTTGCAACATGATAGATGTCAGATATTCTGAGTTTGTGCTCCCCAAATTGGAAGAATAAATTCTAAGGAAAAAAAGAGGTTAAGAGTAGGAAAATTTTATTGAGACAGATTGCTCCTGAGAGATAGGAGGAGCCCCAAAAGTGGATTTCCACTGAGCCCACTTCTCAAAGGAAGTTTTATAGAGCAAAACCATGAGGTGAATACAATGTGGGTTAAAATTGCGATCAACCAGTAAAAGTACAAGTATACCCACTTAGGTAATATTGAACCAATGGGGCAGCAGGTTGTATAGCAAGTGTACATAGAAAGACAAAGATCTGCTTTAGGAAGGGATGGTTCGGGTTGTCTTGTTCACTCACAAGGATGGGTGATGTCTATCTAGATTTTATTGGGCCAGGCAACACCAATTATTTTACCTCAGGGGAGGTATATAGGTTTGGTCATTCCAATCTTATCTTGAGGTCTGACCTTCGGCAGATGTACCTCCAGCCACAATTTTGATGTGTTCTCATCTTCTGAACTGACTTCCTTGAGGGTCTAATCCTGTCTTATTCCTATAATATTTGTACATAACATAGATGTGTGTAATAAGGGTACTAGCAGATCAGAAATCTGCTGCTCTGAAAGAATCTATCTGCTGATGTGAAAGAAACTATCTGGTATGGAAATGGTCTTTTTCGTGTACCCTCACATGGCAGAGAAAGAGGTAAACTCCATTTTTCCATAAATGCACTAATCCCATTCACAGGAGTTCCATCCTCCTGATAAAATCACCTCCTAACTGTCCCATCTCCCAACATTATCACACTGGACTAAGGAGTCCACCATACACATGCGATGCAATAAATATTCAGTCAATAACCCTAAGCATGGGACAACATTTTGAGTAGTTCAAACTTTGAAGAACTGTCCAAAAAATAATGAGGACAAATCAAAGGGTACAGAAGTCAACCTAAGGTGTCTGCTGACCAGTCAAGCCTCAAAAATATCACTGGATTTGAATCCATTAAATAAAGCAGTAATCCATGTGTTTGTACTGATTGAAATGAATTAATGGGCAGTAGAGAAAGATGTTTCTAATGGTAGAAGTGATAATGCAGGCAAGTTGGAAGAGCGGCAAGGCTGGGAAACCTTGGGGAAAAGGTTCTCCACCATAAAAACAAGAAGCCTTGGAGGGGAGGTCTCCTTCTTTATGATATGCTTGCTCATGGCCTACTTCTCATCCAGCCTCTGAATAATAAATACATGATAGCTGGAGCATTTGTAGCCACGGGTAGTCTTGCGGTCAAGGGGAACTTAAGAGTCAGACTAAACTAACCCTGACAGCAATGAACTCTTGTCACTGGAGAACAATGAATCCCTGATTTTTCCACTATTCCTACCCAGGTAGCATTGCAGCTGAAGACTTTTCTAACCAGCACAGATATAAATATCAACAGCAACAATGACTTGCATCAGTGAAGCACTGGAACTATGTGGGCCATTGCTCTGGAAATGCTTGACCTAGCGTAATAGGACAAAAACATGTTGGATTTACTAAAGAAAGCTTAGCTTACCTACAGTGTGGCTTCATAGCCATAAAGACGAGGTATTTTTTTCTTTTTTAAGAAAATAGCAAAGCACATTGTCTACTTATATCTTATTTACTCAAAATATGATAGGCCTCCTGAGTACTTTATAAAAACTGAACCCAAAGGCCTTATTAAACAACAATTGAGAGAGTCATATCCAGGTTTACATTTGTGCCTGTGCATGCCCTATACAAGACTTTTAAGAAACACTTCCCAAACATTGTGTAAAAGACTCCCACTGCTGGGACATTAGGAATGCAATTCTGCACATCAGGATGTGGTCATATGTTAGGATAAAATTGTTTTCCTTTAACCACATTCTGGTAAATTAATTTTACTTCCCCTTATTTTTGGGTAAATTTTGTGTAAACTTAAACTACTCTGTGTTCTCACATCCCAAGTTTAAACATCAGACCTCACATTATTTATTAAAGGGGTTCACATAGTTCAGTAATGAAAGACAGGCAGCTACTGTGTGGCAATTTAGAAATAGCTTGAAAAGGCTGAGCGAGTGTTTCTAGCAGTGGTAAACCTGTAACTTTTCAGTTGAGAGGGAACCGTGATGTGACCTTTCATAGTCAGTTCTTGGAGTAAAATAGAGCTCCATTTCTTAATCAAAGTTATTTCTTATCAGAAGTCTGTATTTGGGTAGTCCTTTTTAGGTTATAAATACTTTTTAAATTGCCCTTCACGTGAACCCTGTGAGAGGGATGGAGCAGGAAATTATTTACTCATCTGTATCTTGTGGGTAGAGATGTTTTCCCCACAAATTGGATGGGATGTGTCCTCAATGATAAAGCTGGGAAACAGAAAGGCTGATACTTGCACCCAAGGCTCTGAGGTATTGATTCTGATACTCTTACAACATAAATAGGATTCTATAATTTATTTGTTATTCATATTTTCCAATAAAAGTTGTGATAATTATTACATATCATGCAATAAGACATTTAACATTTATGCTTTTATATATATGATATTAACTTACTAGTTTTCACAGTTCGTTGGAGTAGTAGCCATTGTCACTTAGCATTTCTGATGAAGGCATAACAATTTTGAACTAAATGTTGAAGTAAAAATGATTATCCAGTAACAAAGCTGGAATTCAAACCCAGCATATGTGGTACAGAGTTCATGTCTTAACTACAATATTGCATAGCCCTCTGGGTAACCATAGGGGAGTTTAGGACAGAAGATGCCTGTTTTATGGGAAGATGATCTGGCCCTTTGTTTTCTACATTCATGCTCTCTGCAGGTCTTTGAATGCTAAAGCTACCAAGGAACCCTTAGTGTTCAATTGTAAACTTAATCATTCTGTTCACCTCTGTGTTCCCTATGGAATAGGAGAACGTGACTAACTTACTGTCCCTGCGAAGCTGGGAAACAATAGTGGAGGTAATTGTCAAGTCATTTAATTCTCAGCACTCTACAAAACATGAACATCGTCCTCAACTTTTATATAATTTCTTTATAAATATTTCAGCTATAAATCCAGTGTATCTCTCCCCTACGCAACGTGAAACCACCTCAAACCTTGCAACTGTGGTCTGTTGAGTTGTCCTACTCTTTCATCCTTGCAAAGGACAGTGTATCATTCCCACTAACACATCACTTCCTTCTTCCTTCCCACACAGCGTCCTGCCCTTTTCTTTCTTGACTGAGTATATTTACTGAGTTCTTACTGCATGCCCACAAATTAAGATTAACAATTTCAACAATTTGCTCACATTCATGTAGTTCTCCAGTGACAAGTTCTAGGTATAGTGAGATTTTAGAAACAAGAATCATTCCTCGCATGTCCTCAGTGGCTCACTAGGCTTGTGGCCCCATTAGCTTCTCATTCTGTTTCAGAAATATTTCTTAAATGCCCTTCATTCCAAGGAATTCAATTATGAAGACTCCATTTCAGGTGCAGGCTCAGAGGCCTGCTAATTCTTCCTCAACACTGGGGGCACAGTTTTATGTCCTTCTTGATTATCTAAGTTTTTCCAAGAGTTATTGTCACTATATTTTAAAAACGTCAGCTTCTCAGAGGTCACTTTCACTCCACTGCACTATGATTTTCATTTATCAACCTCTCAAGCACTTCCCATGATTGACTGATTGCTTTGACACATAAACCCATGTTCTTTTCTCCTGAGTCTGCTTTTATCTTCTTTATAGTACTCTGGGGAACCTGCCAACATTGCCACCATTGTCCAGTGCTCCTTGGGGAGGACTTCTGGAGTTCAGTGGGGTGAAGTCCTCACAGAGTCTCTCCACCAAGGACTTGTATAAACTGTAGACAGCATTAAAAACAACTAAAGGTACCTGAAAGCACCCCAAAGCAGACAGCAGACAGAAAAGAGTTTGATTCGGAAATTCCAACTGGAAAGGGCAATGACTGCAAGTGTGTGATTGTGTTGCTTTAGGACACTCTTCTTAACTATGGCTGTAGAGAATCATGGTCTGAGTAACTCAATGTGTCAAAGCTAAAACTTTCATCCTGACAGAGAATCGGACCTAAAATCTGCCTATACGTGAATCCCTGCTTGATCATGGAAGCCCAGAGGATTCAAAGAAAATAAATCAGATCTTTTGAAGGCAGAACTGTAATAGATGAAAAGTGTGGGTGTGATAATTACCAAGTGAATGCACTCTCCAAATATGAATGGTGAAAATCTGAAGCCTGACTGGCTTGAGGGTGTCAGAGAATGGATGAAGGAAAATGAAAAGCTGGAAATTAGTAGAGCAATTTACACAATTAAGGGAAATGAGAAACAATAATCTAAAACACATGAGTAGAAGCACTACCCAAATCTTTTCTAATGATTTGGGAAATAATAAGTATAAAGAGGAAGCCTCAGAGGTAGCAGGCTAAAATAACAACAGCTTGGTGCTATAAGGAGTACAGAGACTTTGGCTGCTACATGACATGGAAGAAATTCATTTCAACTGCATTTCAAGTAAGGAAAATAGTTACTAGAACAAAAAATAGAAATAATCATCAAAGCCATATGAAAAAAATGTAAAACAATTATACAACTTTATCTGAGTTGTATGGTTTAAAAAAATATTGAGATCCATGTAAACAAAAAGTGATACATAGGAAAAACAAAAGTTGATTCACATTAGAGAAGAAAGACAGTCAACAGAAAGTAACACTAACCATGCATAGATCTGATGTCTAGGAAAGATTTAAAAGGGCATATTAAAAATACCTTGAAGAGAAAAGAAATGCTTGAAGAATTAAAGGAAAGTCTATTCTTAATAAATAAATGAGAAAATTTCATCAGATAAATAGAACCTATAGAAAGAAATAAATAGAAGTTCAGCTAAAAATAAAGAGAATTTAAAATCCACTAGCTAGGCTAGATGAAAGAACACTCCGTGAATTTAAAAAATAAGTGAACAAAAAATACCTAACAAACAGAGAGGGGATAATGCTGTAGAATATGTGTGCACTACAAAGGATAAGCAAAGCCAGGTATCACCTCTGAAAGGAGGATGAACTGAAGTAAGGAAGTGGTTGCCATTGAGATGATGTATCCTGTTCTGTACATCTAAGGGGTAGAGGACATGCCGTAGGCAGCTGTTTAGTATCTTGTAATGACTGATTCATTGTGTTGACTTGAATTTAGAAGCTTAACTAAGTGACTCAGCAGTTCTGCATCATAGGGTGTAGAGGAACTACCCTAGGGCAGATAGCCTGCTTACAATAGATGGGAGGAAAAGAGGCTTATTTTCCTTTTTTTTCTTTTGACTGTTGTTGCTTTTGCTGTCTTTTGCTGCCATGAGTATTGTGCCTCAATCATGAAATGCTGCTTTAAGGCCAGCTGATTATGAACTGAAACCTCCACAAACTGTAAGCTAAATAAACCTTTCCTTCCTTAGTTTTGGGTGTCAGATATTTTGTCACAGCAATGAGAGTAAAGTAACTAAGACAAAATTTGGTACCAGAAGTGTGGTTGTACTGTGACTATCCCTGACTATATGGTTCATGAGCCTTTGGGAATGGCTTGTGGGAAGAGTTGGGAAGGTTCAGAGATGTTGCCTGAAAGAAGAGAGCTGGAACACCTCAGGTTGTTCTCTATGAGACATTCTGATCAGAATGTGCAAGACAAGTAGGCAGGTAGAAATCCTGCTGGTAACACCCATCCTGGGGAGGTTTCTGCTCAAGATGATTTGTGTTATTATTTGGCAGAAAGTTCTTCTGCATTTTGCTTATGTTTGGAGACTTTGCTTGAGACTGAGATTAAAGATAGTAGACTAATTAATCTGGCAGAAGAAAGTTCAAGACAGGTAAATGTTGAGATTGTGGCATGGCTGTTGCTGGGGACTTTTAGCCAGATCCATGTTGATAATCAAGAACAAAGAGCCCAGAAGGGTGATTCAAAATGTTGTAAGTTTGGCCAGAAAGGAAGTTCCAGTAAAGCATTGGACTGCAAAGGTAGAGCAGAGGAGACTTGAATTGCTGAGAAGAAACAGGAGAATAAAAATGATCAGCTGAGGGCATCACAAGAAGCAGCAAGTCTGCACCCTTTGCAGCCTCAAAATTGCAAATGTGAAAGACTTTGCTTTGAATAGAAAGCTGCTGAACAGCATGTTCCTGAGTGGTCAGAGCACAGAGAATTAGCTCTTCAGCATTAGATTCAGAGTACTCTGTGATGTAGGCACTCAATCCATATAGTTAAGAGAGAGGAAATCATGGCTATGACTCTAGCTGGCACCAGACCTTGGCATCATCCATATGGTGCTGGTTTTAGGCACATGCAGAATGCAAGAGTTGTGGGATTAGGAAGGCTTCCATCCCAATTTCAGAAGCCCTAGGAGGCTAGATAGTGTTTTACTGGAGATAAATGTGTGAAACTGTGACGGTGAAGCCAAAGGTGCAATGGAGATTCCACAAGTTTGGAAAAGCCAGGAAGATGGATTGTCTGAGTGACTTGCAAGATGGGAGTAATGCCAGCCCAAGAGAGAAGCCATGGAAGCTACAACCATCAAAAGAGCCCTAGGGGTAAAGACACTCAAGCTCTTTAGAGCACACAATTTGCCATGGATTGCTTTGATTGCTGCATATGGAACCACAAGACTTAATGTTTTCCCTGCTGGATTTTGGACTTGGTTTGGTCCCAATCCTTTGTATTCCCTTGTCTGTAACTTGTGGAATGAAAATGTTTATCTTCATTGAATGTTGGAAGTTTTAACTTGCCATTTGTACAAAGGCTTGCAGCTAAAGTTTTGCCTTACATCTCAGAGGAGACTTGGACCTTGGTCTTTTCAGCAATACTGAAACTTAGAATTTTGACAACTCCTGGAACTGCACTAAATGCCTTTTACATAGATGGATATGTATGAGTCTTTGGGGGGCTAGGGGTAGAATGTTTTTGTTCTAATGTAATATAATAGTAATAGACTTAACACTGGTTCTTATGGATTTTTAAACCTGTGTTATAATGTTCAAGTTGTGAAATGATAAGAATAAGCATGCCTCCCTCTCTGGAGACTGGTTTAAAGAAATGTGTCTGGTTGCCAAATTGACAGGGAGTGGATAATAATATTTGATACATATGATAATATTTGATAATATTGATAATATTTGTCAACTTAAGAAATTTAGAAGCTTAACTAAATTACTCAGCAGTTCTATATTATAGGGTTTAAAGGATCCACCCTAGGTCAGATAGCCCACTTACAATATAAGGGAAGAAAAGAGACTTCCTCTTCTTCTTCTTTTTTTTTTTTGGCTGTTGTTGCTTTTTCCGTCTTCTGCCTCCATGAATTGTTGTGCCTCCAGCATGCCACTTTGTCTGGGAGACAACTTATTACACACTGAAATCCCCACAAACTGTGAACTAAATAAACTTCTCCTTCCTTAATTTTGGGTGTCAGCATGTCTCAACAATGAGAGAAAAATAAGAAAACAATCATACTAAAAAAGTGGATTGAGGGGCTCACATATTCGCCTGTGGGTATTAGACTCTTTTGGTTAAGTGAATGTTGGGTGAAATGAAGCAAACTCAAAAAATTTGTTTGCTTTTGATGTATGTTTGCTTTTGTGCTTCTTCCTTGAGAGGAGCACAGCTTGACTGGCTCATACTGGAGGAAAATGGGGGACTTGTGAGCAGGCTGTCTCTGTTTGAATTGATTAGCGAAGTACTCTACAGAAAGCCTCATTTCAACCTTCAGATGCCATATGGGTCCATCCAAGAACAACAGTTACCCAGCTAAGTTCAGATCAGGCAACATGCTGCCTTCCTATACAGTAGTAGACTGTAATCCTAAGTGACTTATTCTTTACCAAAAAGATATTTATTTATTTTTAAATGGGAAGATAAAAATCATATCCATTTACCATGTGCAGCATGAAGCTTGAAATTCAATAATGCAAAATGACTAAATGTAGGCAATTCACACACACACACACACACACACACACACACACACATCTTTATAGAGTTACCATATCTGTGCTGTGCCCATTTTATATTCATTCTCTATTGTAAAGAATGCAATATATTGCTAGGTATAGTTCATATGTTGTGCAATGTATCTTTTAAGTTCATTCCTTATATCTTGCTGGAATTTTGTGACCTTTGACCAACATCTCTTCACTCTCTCTCCAATCACCTAGCTCTTGGTAACTTTCTTTTTACTCTCGATGTAAGTGAGATATTGCATTTAGGTCCTCTTGACTGAAGAGAGTGAGTTTTAAGGTAGGTTTGTTTCACAAAAATAGTTAACTGATAGTGTTTGCAGTGTGTCAGGAAATGTGCTCTGTACATACTTTACATATATTAGCTTGTATAGCATCTTTGAGCATGTTGACACCCTGATGAAGGAAGAAACATTGTGTCTTTGAAAATTTCAGCCATGTACTTTACATGAGAAAAATGGACCTCAAAAACATTTCATGTACCAAAGTCACAGTTCTGATAGAGTGAAAAAGAGATACAAAGGAAAGCAGTCAGCATTAGAAATTCTACATGCATAAGAATTCATGTCAAAGGAGTCTTGTCTATTAGAGACTTTTCTCTCTACAAATTGTCAGGATCGCATGCTGAGAAAGGGACCAAAAATAAACTACATTGAAGAAATATAGAACTTTTCAAAATATGTTATAACAAGAAATTTCTTTTTTAATCTTTCACTTTCCCTACACACCACTGACATATACAAAACTTCCCAATACAAATACTTTAAGCAATGAAATCCAAACTTCTGTGCTTGTTTATATTGAGAGTGTAAGTGTGCCAGGATAAACACGTGCCTGCTGCTGCGTGTGGACGAGAGACCCTGGGCCTTCAGGATGCCTCTGACTAATTTATTTTCATCACCAGCAGTTTGAACTGTGTCTCCCCCCCTTCTTTAATCATTCATCACCACTTACAGAAAGTGGGAGAAGAAAATAAAGGCTGCCACTCTGAAAATTTCAGACAGAGTATGTATGGGTCAGAATGCATGAAATCTGAACTTTTGGACTTCTTCTTACAGCGAACTAACTTGGGGTTGTAAGGCAAGACTGCACATCTCAAGCTTTGATTTGCTTTTCAGTGTAATAGAGTCAATGCGCACCCTGAGACCCTATGAAACTCATGCGTTTATTCATTCTTTCAAGACTCAGTTACTGTAGCTGGGGTGTGAAGCAAGCACAGTGCCACCATGGTGAGACAGAGAGAATGAAGACAAAAAGATCCATGATATATAAAACACAAGTTCCTGCTCAATTTTTCTTTCCCTAAGCTTCTTAGAACATAAAGGACTGATGCAAAATCATATTAAAACTTTGCACAGCCCTCTAAACCAGCAGAGTCACTTGGAATTTTCATTCAAAACCTTTATCACAACTCTTTAAATATTTACCAAAATAAAATACTGTTTAGTGGGAAACTTGGCATCCCCAAATTGTTTTAAAACAATTTGTCTTTAATTAAATACATAAAAGCCAACATGAAAGTCAGTCACTAAGCATTTATTTTGTGTAGGAAATGGGATGAAATCTTACTGGAAATGTGGATGCAAGGGTAAACCAAGTTACATCCAAAGATCATTTGGCCATTCCTTCACAGAACAAAAATGGAAATCATGGATACAAAATTTTAAGTGATAATTTCCCTGTTTTCTTTTCTGTCTTTTAGCAGCTTTATTGTGATACAACTTCACATACCACAAATTCACACAGATAAACAGTCTTCATGGCAGTTTTCTAAGGCAGGGTCATGACCCCATACAATCATGATACTCCAGAGAAGGACCTGAAGAGATACTTGACACCAGCAGTCCCAATGGTAGTAGCCTGTAACTTGGAGCCTGAGTCACTGGCCCGTAGACTACAAACCCTAATCCTTGAAGAGGATAAGCTTGGCAGAAACATGAAGCACCTGAGAACCTCTGGAAATGTATTTCCACAGTACTATCGCTTGAAAGCACTGCTTTTGGTTATAGGCAGTTGAAGACCTTTGTTCGTAGGCCTGGATCCAGAGCCTTTATTACACTCCTCATGGCAAACTTCCAGAATATTTATCCATGGAATTTTCTTCCTCTCAGTTTTGGATTTGCTTACTCTGTTAGGGTGGAAAATTAGCATTGTAGTACTAATACTATAGCATTTGTATTATGCTATTTTAATAGGGAAATTATAATATCGTTGTAAGGACAAAGACCTAATATATATAGAGCAACTTCATAGCTTTTTTCTCAAAGAAAGCCTGCATTGGATGGCTATTGTATAAACTGTGATAAAGAACTACTCGACCTATTTCATGCAAAAAGTGGGTCTTTTTTCTTTTCCCCTTTAACAAGTAGAGAGACCAAGCTGAATCCATGGAAAATCTGTAAAGCGTTCATCACCTTTTGTGTCAGAATGAGAAAGATATGGTCACAAAACTAAACAGATCCTGATAGAAGTCTGAGCTTTGACACTTATCAACAAGTTACTTAGTCTTTGAAGCTTACCAGTTTTCTTTTAAATTTTCCGTATAGATTTTTCAAGGTTAGAAGCACCAGGTATAATGTTCTTATAACAGTTTCTACTATATAAAAAGTACCCAATAGGTGCTCGTGACTTTTATATTTAGAAAAACATGTTATTTACCTCAAAACCAGCCATAAATAACCTTGTTGGGATATGAAGGTGTAATCTTCTTTGGTACTTATTGTAAACAAAGTGTAACTACACTCATACACAGAGCTTAATAGCAGAAGCATTGCTGGTTTTATGACTGGTAAAGCTTAACTGCAACTTGTGAACTTTACATCCTTTCTCCTTGTTCATCTTTCTACGAACACTCAGGAGTTGTCTGTAGGGATTGCCAAGACTTATCCTGGCTGTATCATACTGAAACTTGAGGAATAGAGCCCACAACATTCCATCAGGCCAGAAGGTTAGAACGTTTCAGGCCTAAACTTCACACCTGTCAACCTTCCAGATATACAATCATTGTTTCTGTTAGGCATAAAAATAAAAGAAGAAAGAGAATAGCATGAAATTCTCCATATTTTCCAGGAAATGATGGAAACTTGACAGTCCTTTGTATTTATTTATCTATTTATTTTTTGGTTCTGGGTATTGAACTCATGACCTTGTGCTTGCCAAGCAGGTGCTTACACCACTGAGCTAAATCCCCAGGCCCTTTGTATGTGTTTTGAAGTAGAACTAGAACAAAAGGAGAATAACATCTGTTCGGATGTCCTGAGTAGCATGTAACAGACATTTAACTCAAACAGACTTTTACATTATTATGGACATGAAACCTCAAAAGAGAAGAAACCTGGAGATGAGGTAAAGTTTGAGTTTGGAGTTTCTGGCAGCGGGGTCACTGACATTGGCATCTGATTAAGGTGTGTCTGCCAGTAGCACACTGAGCTGGCTTTCCTCATCCATAACTTTTAGTGGGAGTAAACTTAGCTTGAAGTCATGAAAGCCAGAAAGCCACTCTCAGCAGTGCCCCTATCAAGATTCTGTTTGCATCAGCCTAAATGCTTTAGCTCTGCTTATCTCTGAATGAGGTGTTAGACGAATTATCTATGGTGGAACAGACGTTAGGAAGGATGAATTTTGCTATGGAACATATCTTTCTAAAATCCATACCCCAAGTTCCCAGACTGAGGTACACATGGCTTATTTCCGTAGTATCAGTAATGCTAAACTCAATAGCCTAGAGATTGAACAAAGCTAAAAGTGAACCTTTCTTTTGAAAGGCAACATATTTTATTTGAAAAGAAAAACTTTTGTATAGTGAAGCAATCAAATGTATACTGTCACATTTATATAAAACATAATCTTACTGTTCATAGAAAATAAGGAATTTTCTAAAGGAATTATCATTTTTGCTAACTATATAGTCTTTTTGAAGCTTATTTTGCATCCCATAAATCATTCTTACACTCTTCCACACTTGATCCGTTGGTTAACAGAGATGATGTGTTTCAGCATGTTTGTAATATACTTGAAAATTAGTTTCGGAGGAACTTAACAGATTGGGTTCCATTTCAGCAGAGCTTAAGTGTGGCATTTTTGATTCAAAGAGTTTTATTTTTTCTAAAGAGGAAAAGTAAGTGGACATAAAACAATACTTAAAATATGTGTACAAGTAAAATAAAAATGATTCTGAATCACAAGGCATTAGATTTTCACAGAAATTCTCAAGAGTTCAAAATTAGGAGTCATTTATGCACAGTGTACTTGTTTCACTGTAAATTGTTCTTCAGAAAATGAAAAGGTACATGATAGATATCCATATATATGTCCATATATGTATGGCCCTTTTTACTGAGCAGCTAAATTTACTAGTCTGACCAGACGACTCAGGCTGAAAAGAGCACCCAAGGCTAAGATGCATCTGTATGTTCTGCTTTGTACTAAGGTGCTGGGTTATGTGAAATGTGATGCAAGTATAAAGTGCATGTTTAAATTAAGTAAATACAACAGTAAAAGACACATTGTCACTCAATTTCCTCAAAATACTCTTCCTCAGTTTGAGTATACCCATTCCATTATTCCTGCCACTTTCTGCAGCAGTTCAGGAAGTCCTCTTTCATGAGTGTCTTTATTCACAGTGACTCAAGATACAGTACATGCTGATGTCAAGTGCCAGCCTGTAGAAAAGCCAGTTAGTAAAAACATTAGAATGCGTCCTCATTACCTTATGTACATGATTTGGTACTGTACAAGTTCTGCCCATTTCCCGACATCAAAATTATTACGACAGTAAATGTCAGAATCAATTCTATACATTGAGGCAGTCACAAAATATTCAAAACAATGACCTTCGTGAAGGAGGACTTCTAGCATTGCTTCAGAGAGTGATGAGAATGAGTGAATTTAAAAAAAAATAAAGTACTAAAAAGATAGGAGGAGTATCTTGAGGCGACAATGTCTTTTACTGCCATCATTTTAAAAAGTTTTAAACATTTACTATAGATTTTTATCATACCTTTTAGATGATTACAGAAGATGTCTTGCTGCTGGGGTGATCAAAGAGAAAGGAGTTCCTGGGAACTCAAGAACTGTTACATTTTAGCAATATTCAATTCTTCCCATTTTCTGTGAAGACTGGCAACTTGGCAGGGAGCCAGTCTTGCACATAATGAAATCCAGTGGAGTGATGTATCCAATTGCTAACATTCCTGCAGTAATATTTTACTAATAAAGCCACCATTGGATGTTAAACTTCTGAAAATATAATTTAGCTGTTTGTTTCTCATTTTACTGAATGATTTTCACTTATGTTGAAATACTTATTGCTTACTGTTAGGTTTTAATAAAAATATATTAATAATGTTAAATAAAACAAAAAATGTTTGATGTTCTCTAGCTAGGGATGACATATGGTAAAGACTTAAAATTTGGTTAACGTAATAGTTTTTCAATGGCTTTTTTGCTACAAATAGTATGTGGTTAAATTTCAAGTGATACTAGAACTTGTTTTTTGAATTTAACTGCCAGTGCATGGAATTCTTTCACAAATGACTTTTTCCACTTGCGAGTGGGTTCATACATCAAGGTGTTGCTGAACCCCAATTCTTCTGCAATGCTTTTCCTGCTCTGTTCCAGAAAAAACAGTTTCTATCTTCTAGAAAATAGGCTGGACTAGTTGATGACTGAAATTATGTCCAGATGGAAGTCTCTGTGGTTTAATGAACTGCTGTGACATTATTTAACTAAGACAGGTGACTGTAAGAATAAAATATTCTATCCATACACAACACTTTCTTTTGTATTTGCTTATACTTTACACATTTTCCCCTTCTTTGGCCTCTGTTTAATAGAGCAGTTATTACTCTGTGTTGATTTTTCCCCCCATGAGTCTGTTTTCTCTAGAAAACTGAATGGCACATAATAATTCATGAAAAAAAAATTGCAGAAAAGATAGTTTCTACATGAAAATTTTATCATTACATGCTTTTATTGTAAAGTTAATGATCACTGCGTACATAACATAAAATATAACCTGCTCTTATTCATGTAATAATAGTTATTATATTTCTGCTAATACCAACTATTATTGCTGAGACTTTTACACTTGGCTGGCACTGGCTAAGTACTTACACTTTCTTATTTAAGCACTACAGTAACCTTATGAAGAAAGTAGTGTGATTCTCATACTATGTACTCATTCCAGATGAAAAAGCTATAACCTGAAGAACTATAAATTACACAAAATTACACATCTATGAAATGGCAGATTGAGATTTGAACTGGGATTGTCTGCTTCTCCCATTTATGCCTTTAACTCCTTCGCCATACCAACCCAAGGGTGGGAGTGTCAGTACTTCTGAGAGTAAAGAGATTGTTGCACATTTGCTCGTAGCAGAGTCATTATCTCAATAACTCTCCTAACAACTCTGAGAGACAGGCATTATCATTATTCCTCTTGTGTGGATGATGTGACTGATGATGACAGGAAAAGTGCCTTGTCCCCAAATGCATGTTAGGAAAGAAAATCATAAAATGGCCTTGCCCAACTCTGAGTTTCAGCTAAGACCCCCAAACAGAAAACCATCTGTGCAAAAGTTGCAAAGACATTACCAGTGAGTCTGCTTTTGTTAGACCATTTGCTGCTTCCAAGATGTATAAGGAAGGTGAGGAGTTGGCTGGGAGGGGCTTCAGTAACGGGAACTTCCAGAGCGAGTGCCTTTCTAGGAGTGTGAGCTTTTCTATTCCTTTTTCTAGGGATAAAGGAGGGGTGTTTTCCTTTATTGCAGGACAAGTCTAAAATGAACATTGACTAGTAACAGATTCAGAAACCATTTAGAGAGCATATGTCATGAATGACAAAAGGACTGTTATCTTAATCAAGCCAAAAGAATAACAAAATAGCATAGGAAAGGAGGAAAGACTGGGAGGTAAGCAAAGACTGAAGGCTCCATAGAGAAGGCTTCATGTACAGATCTGGAGTAATTCCCAACCTATGTCCTTCCCTTGGGCAGAGTAATTGGCAGATTCCCTTACTTACAGGTGGAGAGCTGAAGGCTTCATTTTTAAAAGATACAATAATGTTTCTTTATAGCAACTCCAGAAAGTCTGTAGACTTCAGAAGTTGAGAAATTATCTAAACTTGTTACTATATGCTGGTCAAATTATTTGATCAACAAGATAACATTTGTTAAAATATTACTTCTTTTTTGACAAATCACCATAGACATCTGAAACTGTCAAATATTTAAAAAATTTCGTTACATCCTAGATGCAAGTTAAATATCCACAATCATTTAAAAATTTCCGATGCAATTTCTAAGAAGAATTTTAACATTTCCATGAAATTTATAACCAACAGTGATTGTATAATGATAAAGGACAAAATAATGATAAGCAAGTTAAATGAACGTCATGAATGATAATAAGGATAAATAGAAGAAAGTCTTTAACTCAGCCTCCCCAAACATAGATCTTATAAAAAGGAAGTAAGCTGTTTGTTTTCATATTGTTAAATAATCATCAAGCAATATAATAACATAAAGTGCAAGTACTTTAAGAACACAAATTGATTGCAAAAATTTCACCAGTTCTGCACAAAGCAACATACATTGCTATACCTAAACTTCAAACTGATGAAAACATTTCTTTATAAAAAACACTTTCCTAAGTTAGAAACTTCTTTTGACCTGTTCAGGTTAGTCTTCCTAGAAATTAGACAAGGTTAAAGATTTTGATGTGTTTCATTTAGAAACTCTATTGGCATCTTTGTTCCCAGGTAGTGACTGTTGTAAGAAGTTAGGTGTGGGAGGACTGCAGTACCTGCAGCACCATTTCTTCAAATTCCCTAACTGTCCCTCTATCCTTTCAAGTCACCTAGACAGGGGCTCGAGGGTGAGTCGCCTAGTAAGAAAAACTGTGTAGCATGGTGGATATTACTCATCCTGGCCACATACTACAGTGAGTCTCCAGTTTAGAGCCATTCCAGTTGTGTTCACAGATACAGATGGACTTTGCATGTTGAATATCTGTAAGTGCAAACAAATTGCAAAGTAGGTCACATGTCTGCCTGACACTGTCACAGCGGTGCTGCTGTGGGCTTCCTGTGCAGTGAGATAGCGCACAGTTGTACAGTGCTCTGTCAGAGCGCAGAATGTCAGAAACAGGAGGAAAAGCAGCAGTGATGTGGAGGACACTGCTAAGGAGCCTGAAGCCATACACACTGTATGTTTGTGTCAAAGGTGTGCAAGATTCACTTAGTGGGACTTACAAGTGTTCTTTTGGAACAGAACCCATTTGTAAGTCAGGGACTTACTGTTTTGGTAAAACAAAATGCAACAAAACAAAGCCCAAACCCAAACCAAAAACAAACACAACACAGGTCATAGGTCCAGCCCACACAAAGAGATGGATTTATTTATAGAGAGATGTGAAGACTAGAAAATGACAATACATGGGATCTCCACTGAGTCCGTTTGTCACACTGCCTCCATTTTTAAATGCAGTCCTGTAACTGTTTTGGGGTCCCGGGGATGGGAGTGGAAGGATCAGTACCACAGCACTAAGCAGCAAGCCATGAGTTTACTCCCTCACTCATGTGGCCTCCACCATCAGGAGTACATTCCAAGGAAAGTGAGAGATTCATGGAGTAGGCTTCGATGCATCTGTGGTGGATTGAAAACTTATGATCAACTTACACACCAGCTGAACTGAATCAGCCTGGTGCTGTGTATACATGGCCCACCTGAGGGTTGTTGCCAGCATGAAAAGGAGACTTGGAGAGGAAAAGTGTTGCTGTTTGGAGCTGTTGGTTCTCCTGGAGGAGCTTGTCATGCTGGCTTCCCTGACATGAACTTGGTGGTTATCATCAGAGGAGTTTGGGAACTTGTTGCTGAGAACTGCTGCAGTTCACTTTGGGGGAGCTATGGTCCTTACTTTGAGCATTGCTCCCTGGCTCCGGAAGGAAAATGTGTGCTGTTTCATCTCCAGGATAAGCTACTCATGCTGGCTTCCTGATATGTTCTCAGCTGGTATTTTCGGAGGGGCTTGGGAACCTCACTGTCGTTGAGGATGGCTGTAGTACTTTTTGGGGAGCCTTGGTTCTTACTTTGGGTGTCGCTTCTTGGCTCCAGTGTAGAACCCTCAGCCTACTGGCACAGATCCTTCACCCCATTGGCATAGACTTTCTAGCTTCTACCACTGACCTTTGGGACTTTCTAATGCAGATCTGTGAAACAGACTTGCACGAGACATTGCAGCTCCAGGCCTCCAGTTGGACTTGTGTGGGACATTGTCATGGGCTCTAAGTTTTAGACTCAACTCATGCAGGTTATTGCCAGGGAATCTAGGCCCTCGGCTGGATTCTCTAGGTCTTTAGCGTATGGACATATTTCCTTCATTTTCTTTGTATTTCACTCTTTGGGTGACCTTTAAAAATAATACCATAAATTATGTGTCCTGTATTGTCTTGTTCTCCTTGCAACCCAGCATCCTACATTTTAGAACCTAGCACAGCTCAGGTCAGCCAACTTCCCTTTCACCCACAGAACCGTGAGCAGACATAATTGCTGCATTAAGTGTTGGGGTGGCTTTTCAGTGCAGTCCCTGCTTTAACCGTAGCTGAGTATTGCGATAGCTGAATGAAAACCTAAAAGGCCTGGATCTACCTGGAATTTTATGCTGGAAGGTAGAAGAGTTGAGGAAGTACTGATGAAAAACTGTAGCTTCAATATAACAAGTAAATATAATTCATTCCAAGTTAATTTTAATATTTAGAAGAACTGTGACTTAAAGATATTTATTGTGATACCAATTCTTGAATAGAAAACAGCAATGATAATTGGATATGTGACTAAGTCCACAATTATTTCATCATGAGAACACACTTCTTTTCTCTTTCTCCCCCTCTCTCCCTCTCTCTTTCTGACAATGTATATAGGTAAAAATGTGCATATTTGTGATATATATATATATGTATCAATGTAAAGATGTAGATATAGTCCTTTCTTTACTCCCTCCATTATTTCCTTTGTTCTCTCCTTCCTTGTTTCTTCATTCCTTTCTTCCCTCATTCCTTTCTTTTTCAATCCTGGTGAAAAAGAACATGTTACCAAGAAAAACACCACAGGTCCTAGAGCTAGAGATACCCTGGTTGAAATCACAGGTCAGCAATAGCGCTTACCTCCCATCCCATCAGGGAAGTGCATGGAATGACATGGAAGTGTGAATTGCAGCAGAGAATGACTAAGGAGGGCCCCACGTATGCTGCATTCTTTCCTCTGCCTCTCTATTCCTTTGAATTTACCTCTGTTCTAGAGATTTTCTTTAGTCAGTTTAAAGACTTCTTAATAGTTTGCACTTGTGGAAAAGATGTCTTGTGTGTACTTACATAGTCTGGTACAAAAGAGAAAGAAAAGCAAACCTATGACAAGTGGGGGAGACAATGTCTTCCTTCCATTGTTCTGGCTGCATTTTGGCCAAGCACTACTCCTTGCTTTGGCCAATGTGACACTCATCCTGATGCCTTTTAACAAAGCTGCCGAGAAGTCCTCAAATATTATCCAGGACCAAAATGTTTATCTGAGAGCTTAGGTGGGGGCTGCGAAAATAAACATGGCGAATGTGTTTGGCATTAGGGTGGAAGGCGCCAGTGCCTCCCTTTCGACTTGTGGAGTCCCTGCTGACACCTTGCTGTCTTGGGATCTCAGCAGGCCTCAGCCCAGACCCTGAGTGGAAGGGGAAAGTGTGGGGTGTTTGTACAGCTGAAAACAAGATGAAAAACCCCAGGCCCCCTCTCACACCCCATTAGACCCTGAAGTCCACGGAGTGTTGCACTCAACACATAAACACTCTGCTTGGGGAAGCCGTGGTCAGGGTGTGAGAGGGAGGGATGGACTCTGAGAGGAACAATGGCATCTCTGTGAGGGTCTGGGCATCCCTGCCTTGCAGCCCCTGTCTGTGGAAACCTGAATCCTTAGCTCCCACCCTGTGGGTTTTAGTAAGTCTCAAGGTGTTTTGGGATTGATAATGGGACAACAGGTGAGGAGGGTCCCAGCCAGCAAAGGAATGCACTGGGGAAAATTTCCCTCCCCACTGTTTCCTTCTCCAGCTAGCAGAAAAGGAGAGAATGAAATTGGGGTACAGAGTGCAGGGTCCCACTGTACACATTATGAGGTATGGGCAGTTGATGAAGTTCTCTGGGCATCATGAAGCCTAATGCCTTTGCCCACATTGTTCCAATAAGATGTGCAAACTACATAGGGCCCAGAAAGAGAGAAACCAGTTCCCCCTTCCTGTGAGCCAATTGGTGGGTGGGCTGAGAATCAAGAAGCCCACTCCTTCATCCCCATAAGAAACTGGCTGATTTGGAGGACAGGCTCAGTTGATAGCAACTGAGGTACAAAAGCAACTAAAAGCTTGTAATGTTTGATTGACTTTGCAGGCCTAAGGTTGGTAGTCTGAGCATCTGTTAAAAGAATAATAATATGCAGTATAGCAAATATGGGGGATCCTCTTATGTCTTGTTTTTGAAATTGAATACTGTTCTCACTTTTGTTTTGTTCCTGTTTATTGTTTTGTTTTATTTAATGTTCTGTTTTGGCTGATTTTATTCTGCTTCATTTTATTTGATTTTTGCTATATCTGATGGCATGGATAACTACCATGAAGACAACAAGGCATATTATGGTAGCCATTGTTGATTTCCTATTATCCTGTTTTGAAGTTCTATAATACTTTCACTGTTTTGTCCTGATTGACTTTATTCTGTTTTATTTTGTTACATTTTAGTCTCTTTAAAATAAAAAAAGAATTAAGATTTGCATGTCTATCACTCCTTAGTAGATAAGCACCTGTTTGAAAGTGTTATGGTCATTTAGACTGTGAGGCATTCGTACCTTAATTTTGCATTTGTGGTTCTGTGTATGCACTTATCTTTTTGTTGATGATGTAGATTGAAACAGTGTGTCCATATCCAAACCTCAAGTATCTGTGAATGTAACTTTACATTCACAGGGTCTTTGCCAATGTATCCAAATAAAATGAGGTACAGGTAGATTAGAATGGGCCCCAATGTCAAAGATGGGTACTATCATTTGGAGCTTCAAAGTCTCCCAGTCAGGTTTCTAAAGTCAAAGTCCACCAACTGGTGCTGCTGAGACATGACAGAAACCCTCAGCCTAGGGAGAATCTTCCGGTCACTGTGGGTGTGCCTTTGAAGAGGATTGTGGGAACTGGGTAACTCCTCCCTTTAGGTTTGACTTGCTGGTCATGAGGTGAGTGGTTTTTTTCTGCCACAGTCTCTTGCCAATGCTGTGCTGCTTCATCAGTTCCCCCAAACAATCGGCCCAAGCAATCCAGTCATGAGCGCCAACCTCTGAAACTGTGAGCCAAAATCAACCTTTTCTCTCTCTAAGTTAATTGTCTCAGGCATTTGCTGTCATGATGCTGAGCTGATTAGCAGAACTGTTGTCCTTGGAGGGCAACTTGCAGACACAGAAATGTATATGGAGGGAGAACAGTCTTGTGAAGGTAGAGGTAGAAAGTGGAGTGATGTTACCACAAGCCAAGGGATGCTTGTTATTGCCAACAACCACCAGATGGAGAAAAGCATGAGAAAGAAAGGAAGGATTCTTCTCCAGAGCCTCTGGACAGCGTATGCCCTGTCAAAACTTTTGTTCATGTATCTATCCTCTAGAACCACACAAGAATAATTTTATGTTGTTTAAGTAACAGAGTTTATGGCAATCACTAGAGACTAATAAAAATCTGATTCTCTTTAGATTTCTTAAGATTAAATGGATATTTTGATCCTTTTTGTCTTTCTTGGGTGATAAAGCCAAAACCTGACTTTGTGTGTCCCTTTCTACCGTCACCGTCCTCACAGTGTGAATCTGTAAGTCTCCTGTAGTCAAAGTGGCTGCTGTGGCGGCAGCAGCAGCAGCAGCAGCAGCGGCAATGCTACTCTGTCTCCCTGTTTAGATTGGGGATGACCCACCCCCACACACTTCACAGCTAAATTCTTGAGTATCAGAGTCTACACTTGCTGTCTCTTGACCTCAAAGCCTTGAGCTCACCCCTTAGACTGATAAAACCAGGGTTTGTCTCCACTTTTTAAAATGAATTCATTCTGTGAAAGTAATGAATTTCCAAACCCCATAGTCTTTTTCTTTTAACCTTTTATTTCAAAGCCTTACTTTATCTCTCCGAGTAACATCTCTCTTCCTCCTTGTCTTCTGAGAATCTGTTTCTGATTTACCTACCCGGACAATTTCCCTGGACTGTTTAACCTCAAGACGTCCACATTTTGGTTCATTGTCTTTACTCAGACCATTCTTCTTTCTACCATCCCAATATAGAGTAATGAAAACATGACACACTCAGTAATTCATGTCACAAGGGTATGGTCTGCCCTGGGCCATCTCTTCCATCATCTTCCTGCATCTAATCAGTGGTGGACCTCCACACATAGCATGTCTTTAACGTATCTAACATGCACATCCTCTCTCTTCACACTGACTTCACTCATGCCATCCTCATTATCTCTTGAACGACTCCAGCAACTCCCTGATTGGCCTTGCTGAGTGCATCTTTTCCTACTTACGTCCATCCCTTCTGCTGGAATGGAAGTGAGTTTTGTAAAATGAAATCAGATTATGGCATCTCCTTTGCAATCTGTTTTAGTGTCTCCCTTTAAGCAGTTACAGATTAGCACTGGGGGCTGCTCTTGTTTACCTTTCAATCTCTTCTCTACACTTCTTTCCTCTCTTCTCAGCCTTGCATACTAAAATGCATATATATATATATATATATATATATATATATATATATGTATGCCACTTTTTGTTCCCAAAGAGATTTGTTTTCTTTCCGTGCCTTTGATTTCATTCTGATTTCTCGGTCATTATGATTTCTTTATCCATTACTTCCCTGGTGAAAAGCTAACCTCTCCTGAGACAAAGAATCATTCTTTCATGAAGGCTTCCCTGCATGCCCTACCTTTATGCAGGTTTATCTCACATTTTTGCCCTTGAGCTCTCCCACGACTGGTCAGATCATAGCACCCAGTGTAGCACTTTGTCTGCATGCCATTGTTTCCAAATACACCATAAAAACTTTTAGAGCAGACCTTTGACTTGCTCATTGTCAGAGTGTTACACACAGTAGATTCACAGTGAGCTCATAAACAGGTGGATGAATAAAGTGCCATCTGTGCATGAATTTACTAAAAAAGTTAGAAAGTTTCATCCTGTTCTTAGAATTTATATATTTATACCACAAAATCATGTGAATTGAACATGCTTTATAAACTAAATAATTGTATACTGCTAAGCAATAGAAGATTTTGCACTAATGTTTTTCTCTGTCTATTTTTGTTAGTATATTTTTGCAGTATAAGGTAAATACATTCATTGTGAGGGAGTTGGTAGATACATGTATATTATCATGATGAGTTTTCCTTCCCTTCTTTTCCCTTCTCTTGTCTTACTTATCCCTAGATTCACATCCTGTCCCTTTCAAAGAACCAACTCTTTGATTAATTGATCTTCCTTTCTCATTCTCTCTCTGACTAATAAATACATGGGGTGCCGGGGAGGTATCCAGGTTTGGGATAAATTATAAGGTACATTAGTATCTTTGTAAGAAGACGATGAAATCTCACTCCATGTTCGAAGTTGCATACTAAGCAATGCCCATGTGAGCCCATGGTGAGCTTAACATCTGTAACTCACAAAGAATTCCCTCTCCAGACACTGAATCTGGTGGCCCTGGATGTATAAGTCACACAGTCAGTAATATTTTACAACAATAGCCTAAAGCTGGCTGAACAGCATAGCTTCTATCTCTGTTACATTCTCTTCATGAAATCTTTAGTAAGGCCTTATTTTGAAGCTTGCTTTTGAAGGATGTGTAAAGGAGAATGAGTCTCACAAAAGACCCACTCACAGGATGATTACTTAGTTGTCTAAATTACCATCAACCCTGGCTATCATAATCAAATGCATCTCACCAAGAAGATAGAGACCGCAATGGAAATGGGTCAGTTTTACACATCTTCTTATATCAGTTTATGTCTTTAAACAGAGATCAAATAACCATATTGATAGAAATAAAGATCTACTGCATTTTCAGTATCCTGTGTGAGACATTGACATGCACAGATAAATATGTATGTCAACAATTAACATCCCTTAGCCTCCCTTGTTGGTGAGTGACCTTAAGACCCAAAGGAAAGTTATTCAGCAAAGCCCATGGTGAAGTTGTTTACAGATGATGGATTGAGCTAGGAGGTAAGGCTATCAGTAGGTGCTCTGGGGTTCCTGTGGCCTGGAATGCAGAGTAAGTCAATGGAATTCCAGTGTTTACTTTGTGACCGTGAGGCCCCACTGGGAATAGAAGTCACTTGATACAAAGTAGAAGTTACTTAAATCTTACCAATTTTGGGAGTATTACTATACTAGTAGTCTGCCTTTTCTATGTTTCTCTACCTAAATTGGAAAAAAAAAACAACAAAAAGATTTAGCTATCACAAATTGCACTGCTGTAAACATGGGTGCACATATATTACTGTGACTTCTGGGATGACAATGTGTAGTTTATCAACTAGTGATTTCTTATTGTTATTTTTTGAGGTTCTGTGTTGTTTCTACCCTTTTTTCTGTTTTGCTTTTTTATCCTCTAAATAAAAAAAAAACAAAAATTTTTTTGGAACCCTATATTGCATATCGTCATACTGAATCCTCACTGATACCACTTAGTGATTGATTCATCTTTGCTTCTATGGCAATGATGATTGACTTATCTTCTATTTCTTTGGTGGAAACCAAAGAAAAGTCCAATAATTGCCACTTAAGTATAATAAATGTGTTATCTACTACTATATTAGTGCAGAAAGCAATTGAATTCACACACAAAAAAAATATGTCATCTGCTATGGACAAGATGCATCAAGGGTCTGCCCGTGATGATATCTTTGCTCTCAAAAATGTCTAGTTAGTCCCTGCCTGATACATGGCTTGTGAAGAGCCTGTGATATAAATCAGAATTATGTGTCAGGTAGAGCTATGACAGTGAACTTGGTTTCTGACTCTGGAGAAGGCAGAGAATTTGTCTTGTTTGACTTGGGCTGGGAACCTGGGAACATGTGTCTGACAATTCAAGTGTTTCATCTCTCTCTCTTCATAGGTCTGACACTGCATAAATGCCATGAGTACTGATTTGGGGGTTACCATACCATGAATTGGCAAATAAACCATGAATAACAAGAATGGGCTTTTCTGGGTTGTAGCTACAGTGTGAGGCACAAATCTTCCATAATAGCAATTAAATTATTACCATTCCTTCTGTTCATTACTTAATGTCTACATGAGCAAAGTAATGTAGTTACTGATAAATGTTCATAAAAATATAAAGAAAGATTCTTACAAGTGCCTACTGTAATAGACCCTGTGTTTGATTGTTCATCCATACATCTAAACCGTCATTGAAGAGAGTATTTTTCTGTGCTTGCTACATGTATTTTTGCTGCCTCTTTGTTGGAGCTCCTTTTTTTCTCTAAAAAATGTAAGTTAAGTGAAGATAGGGCAAGTACCTTATTATTTTTAATCTTCCTTGTGTGGCTTGATAATTATTTGAGGGACTGGAGATCAAGTACCCTAGATTTTTACCAGGATTCAGTTAATTTCACTATAAAATGAAGCAATTTGACAAGAGGAGCTCTATAAGAACTGCTTAATTTTGGTTCTGTATGAAGCAAATAAATGCATATCTGCAGAATGAATTTATGTAAAGTACTCTCTCTGTGGTTACAGTTAATAAATACAGTGGTGAAGAGCTCTGATACCTCAAATAGAAGAAGTGTCTGACAGTGTCAAAGGAGTCAAATGCCTGGCTTTCCAGAGCAAACCTCTACCTTTCCCTGACCTAGAGTTCTGTAGCCATGCTATGTAAGCAGAGCAAGCCATTCTCACAGTGAGCATGGGGGCCGCGCTGCAGCGCATTACGGGCGGTTTATGGAGCACATCATTTCATAAGGTGAGACAAAGTGGCATCAGGGGCTCCGATGGCTGTAGGCCAAGTGGACCACCAAGGCAAGAAAAATGAAGAGAATGCCAGAAAGGGAGGCACGGGCTCTTCTCCTCAGACTTTGAATTTTTATTTCCTCAAAGTTCTTTAGCCAAAGGTTTTGCTCTAATCACTTTACAATTTATGACTCTTAAAATAAGAGAGGTAGGCATTCATTTGTTTATTCAGTCATTTATTGACTCAGTACTTAAATAATAAAGATTTGAGCTGCTATTACATGCCAGGCAATGGGACAGGCACAGAGGTCACAGTGTGAAGAAAACTCTGCAGTCTCTGCAGAATGGAACTTAGAGTCTACTAGTAGCGGTGTGTGGGAGGGGAAGGAGAGGGGTGCGGAGGACCAGTCACAGAAAATGCAACCCAAGAACAGAATACGTTTCTGTTAACAGAGGATGTGTAGAGATACTAAAGACAAGATTGAAGGCCGGAAAGATGATTGGACTCTTTGAGGGTGCTGGGGAAGCAGATGGTTCCGGGTACTCAAAGCCTGTTTACAGGTCATTGTCTGTTGTTGTAGGAAAATGCCTGAAGCTGGGTAAGTTGTAATGCAAAGAGGTTTACTCAGCTCATATTTCAAGAAGTCAAAGGGATGGTGGTGCTGGCATCAGCTCAGCTCTAGTGAGGCTCTCACAGCCGTTGACAATACATACATAATACACAAATGTGTGCAAAATGCAGAGACCACATGGCAAGAGGTAAGACAGGAAGTCAGAATGCAAGGAGAGGCTGATAATGACCTCCCACTAGGATCCACACTTTCAAAATCCTACCACATAGACTCACTGAACACCAACCTTCCAACACATGAGCTCCTTGGAGAAACACACACACACACACACACACACACACACACACACACACACACCAGAGTACCTCGAGCCCCCATGGTGCATGATGGCCCTATAATGCAAAGTCATTTGCTCCAGTTCCAACAATCCACAATCCTAAATCATTCTGACACCTCTCAGAAGTCCCAGGCTAAAGACCCTTCTGATATTCCAGGCAAACTCTTTCAGCAGTGAGTTCCACAAAAATAAGTTTTAAAAATTTACATATTTCCAAGGTAAAATGATGGAACAAGGATATAATGCATATTCCTAATTCTTACAAGGACAAATAGGCAGGTTAGGGACAAAATGCCTAAAAGAAGACTGGGATTCAGCCAGGCAGGCATTTAAAGTGCCAAGTGTGGCATGTTCTGTGTACTGGGGGAAGATGGAGCTGCCAAGGCCTTGGACAGCCAGGTCCCTATGGCTCTGCTCTTCTCAGGGCTCATGACTGCTCTCTGGTAAGCTGACTTCTCATGTTGCCTGCAGTTTCTCTCAGTGCTCCTTGCTCTGACTTTCTGAAGACCCTCCATGGTTCCACTTCTGGGACTCCATTAGCCATCATCCCTCAGAGCACAGGTCATGGCATTGCGGCAAACTTCTGCCCATTCTTTTCTTTGAACTATTCATGGAAACTGTCCTGACCCTTTAACTTTGGTCTTCTGCACACCAGGAGAGCCATCACCATGTGGATGCTATCAAAGTCTTCTGCCAGAAAGGGCTGCACATGGGCTGGCCTGAGCCTATGACATGAGGGTTGCTTTGAAGATTTTTGAGATGCCACCTAGGCCTCTGTCACATTGTACTGACCTTGAACTTCCTAAAAGTACCATCAGCAGGCAAGGAGAGTGCAAGACAAACATGATGCATTCTCTGCTTGTTTGGAAAGTAACATGAGAAATATCTATATAAGTTTCTGTTTAGATATTTCAAGAGAAAAATTTCTCTTAAAAATATTCAGTGTCATTTCAAAATTTTACCTAGTAGTGTACTCAGAACCTACCAAATCAGAAATTCCCAGGTTTAGTGATTATAAAAGCTATACTTTCAAACACTGGTTTCTTTCTCTATTACCTAGGGTATGCACTTTATAGTATACAAGGACTGTCTTTCTAATTTGGGAGTTTATAAGCTCTGAGATAAAATTTCAGTTAATGTTTTATTTTTTGAAGAAATGAAAACTTTTTGTGTATATTTTTCTTTACAAGATATTTCATTATTTTCCTATGAAACCATTTTTCTCATTTCAGCATATTAATTCTTTTACTTTTGCTAAATAATTCAGACATTCTGTACCTTACCTAATACAAATTTTGAAATCAAATGGTGAATATTTTACTTACATTAAAATAGTCTTGTGAGGAAGTCTCCCACAAAGCAGCATCTCGGGCTGTCTCTTTGGGACCCGAAACACTCGGACCCATAGAGTGGCCTGGGCTGTTTGGATCAAAAGTCTGTGCAGACCTGCATCTCGGCGCGACTCTTTGCAACTGGTAAGCACGCCCTTCATCCCCAGGGAACTGCCTGGAGATCGGCATCGGGGCCAGGTCTGTTTGGGCCCATAGCCCCGCCCTTCACCCCCAGGAAGTCTCCCAGAAAGCAGCATCTTGGCCTGTCTCTTTGGGACCCGAAAGTCTCGGACCCGTAGAGTGGCCTGGGCTGTTTGGATCGAAAGTCTGCGCAGACCTGCATCTCGGCGCGACTCTTTGGAACTGGTAGGCCCGCCATCCATCCGCAAGGAACTGCCTGCAGATCAGCATCTGGGACGGGTCTGTTTGGGCCCGTAGCCCCGCCCTTCACCCCCAGAAGGTCTCCCAGAAAGCAGCATCTTGGCCTGTCTCTTTGGGACCCGAAACTCTCCGACCCGCAGAGTGGCCCGGGCTGTTTGGATTGGGAATATTGTGGAGACTGGCATCTTGGCCAGGTCAGTTTGGGACTGGGATCTTTTCAGAAACCAACATTCTGGCCTGACTCTTTGGGAACTGTAGGCCCTTCACTCGCAGGGAACCTCCTGGAGACCTGCCTGGGACAAGGCACGGAGGCCTGGCCTGCCTGAGATTCCACAGGCTCTGGGGTGGCCACACCCAGCATTCACCTTACAACTTAGGGAGCCAGGACCCCACAGAGGGGAGTTAGGACCCTGTGAGGAAGCCATGAGCCTGTAGGGGAGCCACTGCCCCTCCAGGAACTGAGGGTGTAACAGATAATTTGCCAAATAAGCAGAGAAAGGTTTGGAACACCGCTCAAAGTAAGGAAATACAGAAAAATGAAAAAAGGAAAGCCCAAAAGGCAGGTTCAAAGCCCTAGCCCTACCCAAGAAAGCTTAGAAGCTGTGTACATAGAAGAAAAAAGAAGTCATACACCTGAAATGTCTGAAATGATATCAAATGAAATAAATATGCAAATAGGGAAAGCTATGGAGAAATTCAAACCAGAAATACTTGCCCAGGTAAAAGAAAAATTGATAAAAACAGTGAAAGAAATAGTGAATGCATCTAGTGAAAACACAGCTAAAAAATTAGAGGCACAAAGCAAACAGATAGAATCCCTCAAAGAACAATATAAGAAACAAACAATGCATAAAGCAGATTCAAAGAGATATACAGGAAATGAAAATTTCTATTGAAAGCTGTAAAAACCGCCTCAATGAAAGTGAAGACAGAATTTCAGACCTCGAAGATAAGATTGCAGCCAGTGAGCAGGAAAGACATGATCTTTTAAAAATAACAAAGAATCAGGAAATAACAATTCAACACCTGCAAGATGATGCAAAGAAAAATAGCATAAGATTAATAGGGATAAATGAAAAAGAAGGGGACAGCCCAAATGATATCAAGAGGATATTGACAGAAGTAATAGCTGAAAACATCCCAAACATGAGAAGAGAAACAGACATCTGGATAAGTGAAGCATATAGAACTCCAAATAGCCATAACCAAAATAAAACTACACCCAGACACATAATAATCACCATCCCAGAAATCCAACATAAGAATAGAATATTAAATACTGTTAGAGAGAAAAGAGGGAACACCTATAAAGGAAAACCTATCAGAATCATGGCAGACTTCTCAACACAAACAATGAAATCAAGAAGAGCATGGAGTGAAGTCTTTCAGATCCTAAAGGGAAACCACTTCCAACCCAGACTGCCATACCCTGCAAAACTGTCCTTCAAAATGGATGGAGAAATAAGATACTTCCATGACAAAGAACAGCTGAAGAACTTCATGAACACCAAACCAACCTTACAAAAATACTGGAAGACATTCTATATACACAGGGGAGAAAACCATCAAGCAAGTCAGGCAATTAAACAGAATCGAAAGCTAAAGACACAACAGCAGAAAGATAACATGTCAACAATAAACCAATATATAACAATCACAACCATTAATGTAAATGGCCTCAACTCACCAATCAAAAGAAAGAGACTGGCAGAATGGATCAAGAAACAACATCCAACCATATGCTGTCTACAAGAAACACATCTAACCCAAAAGGACACTCATAGACTGAAAGTCAAGGGATGGAAAACAATACT
>PVJX010010481.1:0-56920 GCA_004027295.1 Dolichotis patagonum
TTACTGTTTTTCAATTTGTGCTGTCAGTTGTTTTCATTTTTTAAGACGAGGCTGCTCACAGTTGTACAAATGACTACAAAGTTGGGAGTGGGAGCCTCTGATTAAAAGATTAATATTATTTAAAGTGGCAAAGGTGAGACTTGTAGAATTTAAAATAATAATATAAATATAAAACACTTGGAGGAGGAGAAAGCTTAGAATGAATGAGTTAAATCCTCTCTCATATTAAGGTGTCTAGAGATATTATCTCAAGTTGATAGATGGAAAAAAGGAGGTTAAGCCTCTTATCTAGATTTATGGAGATTCTGCTAAAAGAACAAAAAACAAACAGAAGAGGTTGAATTTGCAGAGTGGGATCAGGTGGAGGCAAAAGCAGAGGGGCAGAAGCCTGCTGCTTGTCCCAGTAAGTTCTTCTTTCTTTACTGATTTGTTCCCACACATTTGTTTTACTCTGGTGGAATTTTTTTTTAAAGCAAGAAACAAAAAGGAGGAAGAAAAATATGGAGAGAACATAAAACTGAATCAAGCATTAGGGTAATGCTGTGAGAGGAAGGTGTCCCAGACCCAGCCTGGCCTAGGAAAACAAGAAATAAGAATTAGAGTTAAAAGCATCCCACGTTGACTCATGCTTTTACTGGGACACTAATTTGGTTTTGAGTTAGGCCAGGGCAATTGCACAAGGGACCTATGCTAGGTCCATGTGTAGTAGTCACAAGATGAAAACAGGCTGATTCTTTGGGAGAATTTTGGCTGCTCTTTGCTATAAAAATGTCAGAATGAAGTTTTTCCTGGAGGTCTTCTTAAAGAACATGCGAATGTGTTTACATCCTCAACATTTCCGAAATGTGCAGAAAAATAGCTTTCATTTTTTCACCTTAGAATGATTCTCAACTCAAATTGCTGGTATTGCACTCCAGTGCAAGTTAGATAAATAATCCCATGAGAACTAAGCTAGCGATAGACTTTAGAATATTTAGGAAAGGACGCTTAGTTTTGTAATCATAGAATTGTTACTTTTAATTTTTAGAAGTTAAAATTAAATTTTTCTCAGCTGAGCTATTGAACATTATTAGGTGGTACTAAGGTCATCTACACTTTTTAATAAACACCGAGATTATAGCCAGTGTTTTCTGTTGAAAAAGACCTATGTACCCTAATAAAGTTGAAAGAGATTTTATATTTGTGTGTATTCAAACAAAAAATAGTTATAAATCCAACTAAGTATTTTGTGTCCACCCTTCTTATGCCTGTTTTTGGACACTAAAGCTGTGTTCTTATGCTATATGCAGCATTTCTGATATCTTAGCAACTAGGTAATATTGTGCTGAAACTCAGATTTAATTTTGACACTAACAGTTATGGTTTACTTTATTACAAAAGCAGTATGTATTGAACATGGTATATAAATTGATGAAAATAGAAAAATTGTTAATAAGATTAACTATTAATAATTTAGTCTTTTAAACATTCTAAATATTATTGTAGTACATATTTGGATTACTAGGAGTTGCTTAATTTTAAAAGTTAAATTGTTAAACTCTTAATATATTATTTCCCAAAGGAAAAATCCGAGAAAACAAAGAAATTCTAATCAGAATAGAAATATTTTCATGTCCTTTTTGATTTAGATGGGTACAGTTTTAAAACTTCTGTTAAATTCCCAGTACTTGGACAGTTCTTTTCAGTTTTGAGAGAGTTTTCTTGGTCATAGAGGTATGACTTATTAAAACACCCTAAATTAAAGAATTGACTACAGACCTTGAAATAGTTTGCTTATGTTTCATATTGCTTAATGTTCTTCTTTTTTTATTTTAAAGAGAAAAAATTATAAAAACAATGATAGACAATTTCATAACAAAATTGGAAATTAACAATGATTAATATAGTGTATTATCTTCAAAGTAGTTGCTCAGAGTGCAAGAAATAGGCATGCAAAACTGATCAGACAATATAAATACACACTGTTCTTTTCAATGAACTAATAGAAATTAGTAGTGTAATTATCTTAGCTATTATATATATGTATTTTTTTCTTTTCCCTTCCTTCTTTTCTCCTTTCCTCCATCTCAGCTGTTCTTTCTTTTCAAGTAGTTTCTTTCTCTTTCATGATTTCTATTATAGACTTTGGATCTTATTTACTGTTTCAGTTGGTTATAACATAATGCTTATACATGTGAGTCTGATTTACTTCACTTACGAGTGTGGTCTCTAGTTGCATCCACTTACCTGTAAAAGCCTCAAGTTTATCCTTATTTATAACTGAGTAGTATTCCATTGTATAAAATGCAAATATAAAAATACCACATCTTTTTTATTCATTCCTCAGTTGATGGGCATTTGGGTTGTTTCAAAGATTTAGCTATTATAAAACTGTGCTCCTAAAAACATGGGCACACATATATTGCTATAGTATAATGTTTTTAATTTTTCCTGGAAACTACCCAGAAATGGAACAGTTGGGTGGAAGGCAACCTCTAGTTCTAGTTTTTTAAGGAATCTCCACACTGATTTCCACAGTGGTTGTACCAGTATACCCATCTTTCAATAGTGGGGAAAGGTTTCTTTTTCCCTACAGCACCATATGCTTTTGTTATTGGTTGATTTCTTGATAATAGCTGTTTTCTTGCTGGCGTGAAATGGAACCTCAGTGTTGTTTTAATTTGCATTTCTCAAATGACCAGTGATGTTGAACATTTTTTTCATATATTTATTTGCCATTTGTAGTTTTTCATCTAAAAATTGTGTGTATTTATCTCAGATGCTCATTTTTGAGTTAGGTCTTTGAATTTGGCGGGCCTGATATTTTTCAATTCTTTATATGTTCTAGATAGAAGTCCTTTGTCTGAGGAACAATTGACTACATTTTTTTTTCCACTCTATAGGTTTTCTTTTCACTCTGCTGGTGATTTCTTTTGATGTGCAAAACTTTTTAATAAAATGAGATCTCAGTTGTTGATTCTTTTGAAGTATTTCCAGTCTAGTTTGTGCTGCTTTCCTGAACTTTCTGTCTACCCCTATGTCTTTGAGATTTCTACCTACATTCTCTTCCAGTAAATTTAGTGACTCTGTTTTAATATTTAGATATTTGATCCATCTCAAATTTAGTTTAATGCATGGTGAAAGATATGTGTCTAGTTTTAGTTTTTGGCATGTGGAAAGCCAGTTTTTCCAGCACCATTTTTAAAAGAGGCTTATCTGTCTTCCAGTGAACATATTCAGTCCTTTTGTCAAAGATAAGGTGGCTGAGTGTGTTTGTAGTTGTGTCTGTATTTTCTAATCTGTTCAATTGTTCCTCAGATTTTTTGGCCAGACCTGATTTTCTCACGGTACCTTTGTATTATCTAGATCTGTGTGATATACTAATGGTATTTTAATTGGAATTGCATTAGATCTGTTTAACAGTTTTGGGAGTATGACCATTTTCACAGTGTTGTTCCATCCTACCCATGAGCAAAGAATAGCTTTCCATTTTCTGATATCCTCTTTGATCTGTTTTTTCAGAGTACTGTCATTTTCAATTTATAGGTGTTTTACTTCCTTTGTTAGATTGATTCCTAAGTATTTCTTTCTCTCTCTCTCTTTTTTTGGATACTGTTGTGAAGGGTGTGGTTTCCTTAATTTCTGTGTCAGTGAGTTTGTGGTTTTATACAGTAATGCTAGTGGTTTCTGAGTGTTGACTTTATATCCTGCTATGCTACTGATTTTGGTTATTAATTCTAGAAGTCTCTTGGAGGAGTTTTTGGGGTCTTCTATGTAGAATATTATGTCATCTGCAAATAGTGATAGTTTAACCTCTTCCTTTCCTTTCCTTTCCTTTCCTTTCCTTTCCTTTCCTTTCCTTTCCTTTCTGTCTCTTAACACTTAGATGACAAGAAAAAATAGCTTTTCCTGGTTTTTAGCCCTCTAATATTTTATAAGCTGAACTGAGATGCATTAACACTAATCATAATGCATGTATTTTCTAAGTTTCCAGCAAAAAGTTACCAGATAGACTTTTATCATTTTAAAATTTTAACTATAAAATTTTTACTTAAAACTTTGTTATACCTTGTCTCAAGACTGCTTTAAATTAGTCTTACAAATAAGCCATGAACAAATGTGATGGAAAATGAACAATTTCAAAAAGAATGTGCTGTTTCTGGTTCTAGTCATGTTTTTTTCATGGGTATGATGGCTTATGCTTGACGTATAGATGAATACATAGGTAGTATATGCCTTCTGCTCATAGTTTTGTTTCTGGGTTCTAATGTATATTCACATACCCTAATGTTGAATGAAGAGTACTGGTGCTGCCCGGGTGCTCAGCCCTCTACACTTGAGAACTAAAACTGCAGGTAAACATGAGCTGCCAGTCCTTAGGGAATTAACAGCAAGCTAAAAATTCATGACTTCTGCCAAAGCCTTTCTCCAGAAAGTTCTGGCACATTCAGATAAAATGCTTCAATGCAGGTAGAGTGTTTTTAGTAGCACATGCCTTTTCTCCACTGTAGGTCGTAGTAATAGCGCTTCAGCTGGTGGACCGCTTCCCTGTGTTAGCTCTCTGCCCCCCTCACCACAGTGCTGGTTGGGCAGTGTTCCTGTTCCCACTTCCCACGGGGAAGTGAAAGTGCAGAGGGTGAGAGGCTTGTCCAAGTCCACAAAGCTTTCAGTGTCACAATTTGTATTGTTTTTCTTTAGAGTTTTCTCTGGGCTGCACCCAGCTCCTTCTCAGTGTGGTAGTAAAGGGCATCTGATACTTGTTAAATATAGGGTTTGGGGAATAATACCTGATGGAAACACAAGAGGCTTTTGCTGTATGTTATGCATAATCCTTACTACAAGGCATTTTGTGTGGAATTGATAGTTGGGGAGCACTTTTAAGGACAAGACCCTTGAGTTTTTGAGGCCTTATTGTGCTTTATAGTTATCCTAGAGTTGGGTTCCATGTCTATCACCTATCATGCCCTGAGATCTTGGATAAGTTGTCTGTGCTCATTGGGTGTCAACTTCCTCATTTACAAATTTAGGGGTTTAAACTAAATGAGTACTTATGTCTCTCCCAGCTCCAACTTTCCTGATGGTGTGACCCTCACCCTAATGCCTATCTCTGAGAATATGGATTGTGTGACTCCTGCTGCATTTTTCACAAATTTTTAATTTATTTCTTTTTTAATTTGTCTCTGTGGGCCTACTATGCTAGGAGTTTATAGATTTGACACTGCGGCACTGCTGACATAAGGCCATTCATTTTACCCACACGTTAGGTGAGAAGTTGCAGAAAAGAAATTTAATTTGTGATGGGCCTCCTGGCCTACAATGCTTGCTCCCAAAGGTACCTCTTCAAATGCACTGTTCAAAGCACTGCCTAATGCACATGCTGATCCCAGTGTGGCTCTTTCTAAAGCCAAATGCCACTGACAAAAAATGGGAAAGCCTCTCTCATTTTTATTGTGTTCCTGGCCATTCCAAGAGTCATTTCCTTTCCTTTCAGGGAGATAAAGAGACATATATTATGTGGGCAGAAGATGCTGTGTTCTGGTCAATAACGCAGGCCACAGAGGTCAATGGCTTTAAGCCAAGCCTGGCTGAAAGCTGCCATAAATTTTCAAAGGTGGGGGATGAAGATTTAGAAACTGATGTACACTGGTTGAGAGGAAGAAAGACACTGGGCATAAATGGCCCACTAAAAAAGAACAGAGTATCAGTCCCATAAAATCCTAACGTAGTCTATACAGGCTTCCTGGAATGGGGAAAATTCTGCCCACCCAAGTTTTACTATGTAGTAGAGACAAATAAAAAAGATCTGAAAATAAATCTCTGAGGCCTGCCTATCCCTGGAGCCTGAAACTTGAATCCATCCTCTCTGATTTTCCAGTTCATCAGCGTCTTTAGTGTTGATGAACAGACTGCAGACTGGATGGTACAGCACCACACAGCCCTTAACTTTTCTAGTCTTAACTTGCTTCTTTCTTTCTCCAAGCCTGCTGTAGACATCACGTTAGTGTAGAAAATTCAGATATTCAGACACCTCCTGCTGCTCAAAATACAAGTGCTCTGAAAGCCACTAGGTTTATTTATCAGTATTTGTAGAGGACTCTGTGTGTGTGTGTGTATGTGTGTGTGTGTGTGTAAGGGCAAGAGCAGCACGCTGTGAAAATGAAAGATGGCATCCTGTCTTTTGAACACATCTGACTAAAATTCCCATTATGTAGAATTTATCATTTCACATTTATTGGAAGAACATAATGAATAATTTTTTAAAGTAATTTTTAAAAATTTTAAAAATAATCTTTAAAAATATTTTCAAAATTTTTTAAAGCATTAAGGATATTATACATAATGAGGTAGTGACTAAACACAGATGCCATAAAGGTCTGTTTTTATTCCATGAAGCATATGATAAACATAAGAAACTACTCACAAGGAGTCACTACTAAGAAGTTTAACTCTGCAAGGTATACTTTATTGTGGCTGTGTACATGTGTGTTCCTACATTGTATATTTACATATATAATAAATATTTCACTCAAACAATAAAACAAAAATATAAGACTTTTCAACAAAGAATAATTACTTTAGGGGCTTAAAAATCTTATCCTATGTTTTATTTATTACTCTTGATTTTTCATTTTACCAGCATTTTACAATTCTTGATACATCCCAAAGTAGTTTTCTAAGCCTTACAAACATTTTAGTTTATCAACTCTCTGAGAAACTGAAACTCAGTAAATGTCTTGTTTGATAATTTTCAGCAGGATAGCTAGGGAATAAATACTAGTAAACCCCGATTGTACATTTGTAGCTTTCTGAGTCCTTGCTAAGCACGCTATGAATGTGAACTTAGGATCCCCCAAGTTATGGAGATGCAGGTCCTATTATCATTGCCAGTTTACAGATGAGAAAACCAAAAGTGCAGAGGTTCAGTACCTTGCCCAGCATCACATGGAGAGCGAGCAGACAGTCTGGAATTTAGGATGAATTTTAAAGGAAACTGTATTTTGAGTCACAGTCCAGGTTGTTTATATCAACTCCAGAGGAATTTAGAAATTTCTTAGAAGAAACAAAAGGCAGCTAAACATGGATAAATAACACACTGTGTTTTTAATTTAACCTAGCCAATACAATTGCCTTGTCAGCTGAGTATTAAAAAAGATGACATTTATAACCAACTCTCCAAAGGTGTCTTCAGGTCTTCATTTATATCCAAATGGCACTGTGCCCAGGAAGATGTCATCTGTCTCACAGAATCCTTATGTACTGTCAAGAAGAATTCAGATGTAAGAAGAGGTGCAGTCCGTTCTACGGCCATAGGCATGGCAGGGAGTCCCTAAATGCTTATGGTGTAACTCATATGCACTGATAAGCCAATGGAAGCTTGAGGTTTTAAATAAAACACACTATCTTATCCACTAGAGAGATTCAAAGAATGACCCCAAATGAGCTTTTTAGAGAAATCCAGAAATCAATAGCTGAAAGTGAATTAAAGCTAGAAATAGAACTGCTCAGAAGCTAAAGAAATTGTTGGTCCTCTGCATGAGGGTCTTGAAGTATTAAAAAATAAAGAAATGCTTAAATACAGTGTCAATAATTAGATGTATTTTAAATGGTAACATTTACTGATTAATCTTTTTACACATATGCCTAAGTACAATGCAGTACAAATGTGCTACTAACAAAATAATTACAGAATATATAAAAATATTAATTTATAGTATTCCATTGGGGGAATAGTCCATTAATGGAACACTCAAAATTGTATGATGAATACTTTCTTTCACTGTATTAAAAAGAACAATTAAACCTAGGCTTTCATGTACTCACCCCTAATTACTTTCTACCCTGGAATAATTTTATTTCAGGGTCTACTATTCTAGCTCTTTCATAACCTTCTCCCTGGAGGAAGGCTGGAAGAGGAGCTATTTATTTTCATTATATTCCTTAGGTCATGTTTCATTAGTTCTCTTTCTCACTACAATGTTAGCCATGTCTTTCTTGTTTTACAGTAGCTATGGTGCTTTTGAGCCCTGAAACAGCACACTCTTAGGTGCCAGCAAGAATCATCCTGAAAGCTCGGTTGCATAAGTACCTCTTCTCTGAAATTAAGTAGAAGTCAACTTCACAGATAATTCTTGGCCACTGTGTGTGTGTGTGTGTGTGTGTGTGTGTGTGTGGTATATGTTTTGACTGCCTAAGGAACAGAATGGTATTATTTTCCAACACTAATGTTTTGTTAGTATGTCAAATAAGAAAGGTGCTGTTTTTAAGGTAGTTGCTGATATTTGAAAACTATCGCAATTTTAACCTTTCATTAAAATAGATTAAGATTCCATTTGGTATGAGGCATCATGCTACAAATTAGTATTATAGAAAATGATTTTTTAAAAATCCCTGGGCTCAAAGAGCTTGATTCTAATGCATATTTCCTTAACAACTTAATAGATGATTTACAGGAAGAAGAAATTGAAAAGGAATGAATTTTACCTATCAACCTTAGAAGCTATTGATTAATATAGTTTTAAAATAACGTTTAGTTCATATACAGTTCTCATTAGTAGGAATATACTTTAACATAGTAATACAATTTGTCTTCAGCCTTACACCTTCATAACATCCCATACATGGCTGTGCTTTTTGACAGCTCTTGAGTTGCTTTGCTTCTACTACATCAAGAAATAAAATGTTAATTTCACCATCAGCATATGAAAGTGCCAAGAGGCTGAAGGTAAATTGGAACCTAGAAACTCTGGTGCCCTTACATATTTCTTGATGCATTTTTTCATAGCAGTGTGCATGGAGGAGTGCAGATACAATGGATAATAATAAGGGGAAAAGGTCATTCTGAATTATTCGGCTTACAGAGACACATTTCTGTTTGATGAAAAAGTTCGTGTAATTTCTGTTTGAGACACCCCTTCATACTGATTCAGTACTCTGTAATCTGGATGAACTTGTCTTTCTTTACACACATTCCTTCTGTGCATATAGAATGCTCCTGATCAGTCAAATCATATACATCTAACTCAGCTACTTCTCTTTGAATTAAAAAATCAGGATGCCATAATCAGAAGAGTAGCATTTTTAACATGGCATTGAGTTATCACAAACAAGAATAAAAGACATTAAATTGCAGATCTGGCTGGGACAATTTTATTTGCAGTTTTTCTGAATCAGGCACATGATTCCTTTGCTTTATAAATAAAATGTTACCAAGCTCTTCTGTTCTGCTAGTATAAAGCAGGTAGAAGGAAATAAGAGACGAGAAAAGGGGGATAGCAGGGGAAAAGAGACAGGAAAAGAGAAAGAATGAGAATGAGAATATGAGAAAGCACAGAAAGTTCATGTAAGAACAACTACCTAGTCCCTGCATTGTTTACCAGCCTAAACTTCCCAAAGCATTTGGCAACTATATTTCCTTCTTTTTCATATTCATTGATGTTTGCAGCTGAAACTGCACGTGAAAAGGAGCAATGTCACCCTTGCTGCAGAGATGGATCATAGAAATCACCTTGGTTTGTGGAATGGTAAATAAATGAGACACTAAGAACCTTACATAGATCATCACATGGCATCCCCACAACACTCCTTTGAATTAGGATTTTTCAATATTTGTGTTAGTGATGACAAAATGGAGGCATAAAGATCTCACACAAGATGCAGAGTCAAAATTTACCCAAAGTCCTCACTCTGAGTTCCCAGTGCTCAATTGATTCCTGGTAATAGCAAGGGAGGTTTCTTCCTGTTACTCTATGAGTAGGTTGGTTTTTCTGTTCCTCAGGGACTTGAGCACTGACGAAAACCTGACTTTCCCAGACGAGACTGCCGTGTTCCTATTCCGTACCAGATATAGCTTTGGAAATAGCCTGTACTTTGGGAATGGTTTGTGTCCTGAGCAGGCCTTAAATAGAGTGGAGAGATTGCCATCCGATGGTCATAGTCAGTTTCAAAGAAAGAACTACCAGGACTTTGGATTTTTAAGTTTCTTGTTGTCTGGTGAGAACTGGTGAAACCTGTCTGCTCGCTGCATCTTGTCCCCTCTTAGCCCTCATTTAGTGGTTCATAATTGGCCACAAGCAAAGGTGGCCATACTCCTCACTAAGTCTTGCCTTCGCCCCTTGAGTACTGCTGTTAAGTAAAACTGCTCAGTAGTTTAAGTGGAGCCCTAATTAATGAGTCTGATTCCTGCCTGACACTGGCTCATTTTTAACCTGGTAAACTCATTAAACCTCTGTTCTTTATTTAGCCACGGGTGACCACGGGATCATAATTTCAACAAAGTGTGCTCAGTGATTTAATGGGCCTTGAGTTTCCCGCTCCCTTAGTGTCCCATTTGAGGAGCTCGATCAGCATCCTACGAAGTTTATTTAGTGCAATGAGAGATCTCTCTGATCTAGCCTGAATTCAACTGAAAGCTTTAAAGATGAGTGAAAGCAAACCACTGGCTCCACAATTTGAAATGACCCATTTTGCTTTAACCGGAAATCAGCCAAGGGGTCTGAAATGCAGACAGTTTCTAGACAGAGCTGGTTGTCTCCTAAGTTAATGAGACATGTACTCACGAACAGTCCTTGCCTTTACCAGCAGGTGCCAGCACTTCCTTTTCTTAGATAAGAAAGGGCACAGGGGCTTGGTCTCCACTCCACACTTTTTGTTTTTTAAGCAAAGGCAGGTTAAGAGCAACAACAACAAAACACACACACACACACACACACACACACACACACACACACATGACTATTCACTATCTACTTGCATTCCCATTTTCTGCCCAGTATATCAGAATTCTCAGAAAGAGCTGTTTTCTCTTTGTTGCCACTGCTATGTGGTGTGACTATTTAGATGCCTAATAAATGTCTTCCTTCTCCTTACATAAAATAATTTTCAACACCCAAAAGGGCCAGGGGTAGCTGGTTTCTAATTTTAATAGGTTTTCATAAAGTCCTTGTCAATAGCAAGCTCCCAATAAGTGTTTTTTAACAGTGACAGCTTTGCAAATTCTGTAACATATGTAACTTGGACCGGGTCAATACATGGCAGGGAAATCAGACTGTGAGATGGTTGAGCTGTCCATTTTGGCTGTCTTTACAATCAATCATGCAGACCAACCAAGCCTGCAGTGATACTCACTGATTATTGAAAAAGCTAAAACAAATGGATTGGCCACGCTGTCTGCCAAGGCTTATTCAATAGCTACAACCTCTCCCAAGATACAGATGAGTGTCATCCTTTGAAAACCAGTGTTATTAGAAGTAACTCGAAGGTTTATCCAAAAGTAAAGTTGCATTTTGGCTGACAAAGAGAAAATAAAGGAGAAATAATGCAATTTATTTTAATAAACTTTGTTGGCTACATTTTGCAGATTGACCAGTTTTAGAGATCCAAAGTTCATAGGTTTTATGCCAGGCCACAAGCAATAACAGTTTCTATTTCATCTCAACTTTTCTTTTTCTTCTTTGGATATTTTTTCTTTATGCCCTTAATTCAGAAGTGTATAAAAAGAGCAATTGTCTTAAACATACTTTTCAACTGTGAAGACAAATTTCTTTAAAATGCCAGGTTTCAAAAGTAAGGTATAATATTCCTTAGCCTTTTTGTTAAACCTGCACATGTGACTAGATGCATTAAGCTACCATGGCCTTCCCTCATTCTTTACTTCCAGCCAACTCATCTATGACTGCTGGGAGGGTCAGTGCACTGTGTGAGCTGTCTAATCCAAATGTCTCTGAGTTACTAGGTTTAGACCAAGATGTTCCAATAAAGTTGAAGCTGCCTGGCAGTCTTTGACGAAACCTGATTCAATCTATGTAGAATGAATTACCTTCACAAAGTTTTCTCCAGGGACCTCTCTGGTTTGAAGGGGAATACAAAAACAAAAGTTCCTCATCAACATTTTCAGATTGAGGAAAAAAGAAGAATTTAAACAAAGTAAATCTCTTCTAGAACAGTATTTCCAACCTCACTGAGTTTCCTTAAGCATCAGGTAGATTGAAGAATAGAAAGGCCACTAAAGAAATACAAGTAAAGACAGATGTAAAGATAAGAGGGAGTTCTCAGAAATTTAGAATGTTTTGTTTATCATCCTAAGTTATTGACCCCCTGAGTATGCAAAAATTAACTTATTCTTTTTATTTAATCAGTGCTTTGGAAGGATCAAATTAAGGGAGGTAACTCAGTAAAAAAATGGGTTTCCCTAGACACAAAAGAACTTGTGTGCAGGTCAGTAAAAGAAGAGAGAAGGCAGGGTATATGATCAGATTAAGAGGAAAGACATAGCAAGATGTGATAAAATAGTCAATAGCTTTCTTGACTACTATGGCAGAGACTAGTACTTGTCTCCCCAATTCCTCTCTTTAAAACTTTTGTTTTAGAATAGACCTTCTGAATTTTACCTGAGTTACTGTCTAGCTAAAGATTGTCTTTCTCTTCCTTTGCAGCTAGGTGTGCTAGCATCACTAAGCCTGGCTAATGAATAGAGCGCAGACGTGATGCATGAGCTCCTGTCAGAAGTGAGCTGCTTACTTTTACTCTTGCTTTCCTCCTTCCCAAGGACGAGCTGTAGAGGTGGTGGTGGTTCATTACTGTCCATGTGATTAGGGCAAACTCTAGTGCATGATGAAAAGAAACACGACACTTGAATCCTTGTATCGCCTCACGACTGAAACCATCCCACACCCTTCGAAGTCTACCAGCTTAGATCTTTATGAGAGAGGAGTTCAGTGGGGTACCTAATTAAAGTAGGGTCCTCAGGCCAACAGCATCAATTGAGATATTAGAAATGCAGAGTCTCAGGCCTGCTAAATTATAATCTTCCTTTAAAAAGTGTCTCTAGATAATTTTTAGACACGTTAAAAGTTCACTAGCCTTAATGTAATAATTAAAAGGTTCTAGAGCCAGATCTTGGGTTAAAATCCAAATCTGTGACTTAATTATGTTACTTTGGGCAAATCATTAAAGCTGTCACTCTGTTTTCTCCTCTGAAGAACTAGGATATTAATAGTCCCCTCAATGAGTTATTATAAGGGTTATATCAGTTAATATATGCAAACAATTTGTATAAAGCTACAGAAGAGTATGCTATAATTATTAGTGCTACAAAAAATTAGTCCTGTCTTATTTCAGCTTTTTGATCTTTGATAAAGTTGTCAAACCAACATCTTAATAAATTCATCCACTGTTAGAATAATGGATCCATGTAAGGATTTGGAGAAGAGTACACATTGTGTGGTATAATCAGGACAATTATATATGGTGGTGGTTTCGGGATAATCCTACAGAAAAATCCCTTCACATTCAATAAATATTTACTAAGCATTTGTTACATATCAGGAATTTTTCCAAGTGCTTAGAATGCAGTAGTGACTAAAACTGACAAAAATATCTGTCCACATGAAGCTTTAATTCTATTGAGAGAGTAAAGCATTGTCTGGAGATGGTAATCATTTATCTACTTTAGGTCTTTATGAGACTTTAGGTCTCATTATGAGGTTGTAGTTTATATTGTGTTTTCTAGTTACTATTTTGGAAATTTTAAATGTCATAATGAGAGGGAATAAAACAAAAGAAACAACATGAGGTTGTGGGTACTACAAAATCTTTTACGGGCCAGCAAGATTTTTGCATTATAGAGAGGCAGTATGACCTCAAGGAATCAATATCCCAAAGCATGTTTGAAATCAAAGTAAGTGTGCAGTGGGAATAATCTCAGTTAAATTCCATGAAGAGTGCAAGTGGCACCTTTATAGGCTTCTGACCAATTCTGACCCAAAGTATTACTTCCTCACGGAGAGGCTTGACCGTAATGGGAACCCACCCAAATAACTTTGGAAACTGGGCAAATTTTCCATCTATTTATTTGAGATTTTTAAAAATTGTCAGTGTTCTTTTTTGCTTCAAATCTATGTCATAGTTTTTAATTTTCTTTACAATGGCTTTTGAAAGGAAAGAGGCTTTGCTTGTTGTGAATCTAATTTATCATTTTTTTCTTTTATGGGGTGGTGTGTGTGTGTGTGTGTGTGTTCTAAAACTATTTGCTTAACCTTATGTAGCATCGTTTTTTTTGTTCTCTTATATTTAGTCTGTGGTACATTTTGGATTATTTTTTGTTAACTCCATTAGTGCTTACAGTAAAGATCAAGGTTATTTTTTCCATACAGATATTTAATGTCCAGCACATTTTGAGAAAAAGAAAAAAATGATCTCTTTCCATTGAATTGCCTTCACATCTTTGTGCTAGTTGTCATTCAACTGACCATAAATGAAGGATTTATATTTTAATTATATTCAGTTCCTTTGAGTTGTATGTATCTTTATACTTACACCAATATCACAGTATCTTGATTAGTATGACTTTATGTTAGACCTGGAAATTAAGTAATATAAATCTCTCAAACTTGTTCTTCTTTTACAAAATCCTCCTGGTTCTTCTAAGTCCTTTGCATTTGATATAAATTTTAGAATTTCCTCAATTTCTGTTTGAAAGCTCACAAGATTTTTAATTTCATTGTATGAATCAATTTGAGGAGAACTGAGGTTTTATTTTTATTTATTTATTTATTTATTTATATATTTTTAAAATTTTTTTGGTACCGGGGATCAAACTCACAACCCCACGCTTTCAAGGCAGGCACTTATGCCGCTGAGCTAAATCCCCAGCCCGGAACTGAGGTTTTACAATTCGTGAAAATGGTGTGTCTCTATTTATATATGTCTTTAATATCTTTTCACAAAGTTTTATAGCTTTCACTGTGCAAATTTTACAAATTATTGTTAGATGTATTCCTAATTATTTTATTACACTATTATTGTAAATGGAAGTTTTAAAAAACCTTAGTTTACAAATTGTTCACTGGTAGTATATAGAAAAACAATTATTTTATAAAAACTACTAAGTATTCTATTCCCATATCAAATTCAATTATTTACTTTTTTTATTTAGAGAAAAAAACAGAAAAAAGGGTATAAATAATACATAATTTCAAAAGAAGCAGTAAGAAATCACCAGGTGATACATGACATACTGTTATTTTAGAAGTAGTTGCTCAAGTCACAAAACCAAAGCATAAAAAGTGGATAATCAAACAATGACAGTACAAACCATTCTGTTTGATGAACTAACAAAAACTTAGTAATATGGTTATCTGTCTTGCACACTTATACATGCAGTTATATCCTTTAGAGCACTTTCTTTCCCTTTCATTATCATAATATCTATAGTACACTTTGGATCTTATTACTCTTTCAGTTTTTTTTATTATTTTTTATATTAGAGAGACAGTACGATATTTACAAGTGTGAGTCTGATTTATTTCACTTATGAGGATAGTCTCCACTTACCTATAAAAGCCTCAAGATCATCCTTTTTTTATAGCCAAGTAATATTCATTGTACAAAAATACCACATCTTTTCATCCACTCTGCAGTTGATGAGCATTTTGGTTGTTTCCAAGCTTTAGCTTTACAAATTATCCTGCTATAAACATGGGTACACATATATTGCTGAGACATGACCTTTTCAATTTTTCTGGGAAAATATCCATGAAGGGAATAGCTGGATTGAATGGCACTTCAAATCCTAGTTTTTTGAGGAATCCTATACTGATTTCCACAGTGGCTGCACCAGTTTACACTCCCACCAACAGTGGAGCAGTGTTTCTTTTTCCCCCCCGCAGCCTCCCCAACATTTGTTATCGGTTGATTTCTTGATGGCAGCTATTCTTTCCGGAGTGAGATGAAATCTCAATGCTGTTTAAAGTAGCTTTAGATTCCTTATGAAAATGTTATTTGCAAGCAAACAGTGTACTTATTTTCTAATATATAAGTCTCTTATTTCTTTATTTTGCTTCATAACACTGCCTAGGACTTTTGTACACAAATTTTAAGAGTGAACATCCTTGCATGTTTCTTGATCTTAGGTGAAAAGCACTGAGACATTCACATTGTAAACATTAGTAAAATAACATCGTAAATTGGTTTTTGTTATCATTCTGTCTTTGCTGTATAAACATGTCCATAATCAGAGAAGTAAATCCTTTGTATTCTTAGTTTGTTCTGAATTTTTTTCCTTAAATGCAGGTAAAATTTTGTCCAGTACCTTTTTGTATATATTGAGATAATCACTTATTTTCAGTTTTTTTTCTCATGGTATATTATCTTTTTTATTGTTAGTGTTTATTGATAAAACTTGGGTGGAGGATTTTTGTGCCTATTTTCGAAGCATAATGATATGTAGTTTTCTTATTTCTTTGCGTGGTTTCAGTATTAGGGTAATATTGGCTTAATAATGTGAGTTATAAAATACTTTCTACATCTTTACTTTCTCAAAGATTTGTGTAAGTTCTTCCTTAAGGTTTTATTTCTGTTAGATATTCCTTACATTTTGATAGAATTGACTAATGGAGCAATCTAAGCCTGGAGTTTTATTTAAAAATACATATTTCATGAATCTTACAATTATAAATTCATTTTCTAAAAGTACTATCAAGCTATTAAAGTTTTCTGTTTTTATTTAATTCAGTTTTAAACTGTGAATATTTTTTAAATGTTACAATTTTATTATTTTTGAAATGTGGCAATTTGTTGAATTTATCATTTATAATATTTTCTTATTATCCTTTTAATGGTTTTTAGGATCTTTATTTTTTTAAATTTTCATATTGATAATATTTGCTTCTCTTCTCTTTATCAATACAACTATGTTTATCAAATTTATTAATTTTTCCAAATAACCAAGTTTTTCTACTATTTATTTAATTTCTATTCTATTGATATCACCTCTCTTCCGTATTTTTTCAGCAAGCATAGATCTTAGAAAGACACAAAACCATAAAGTATTTAAGAAAATGAAAATTTATTGATAGCTATAGTTTTTAAGATCTATTAGACATGGCAGCTCTGAAAACCACACACATAGTTCTCTGTCTTTAAGGTTACTCTTACTGTATCAGATACTCTGCCCATCCAAATTTCCCGGTCAAGCTAAGTATAATAACATGAAAGAATGAATATGTACTTTTCACGATCAAAGATGGTCTAAAGTAGAGATTATCAAAATTTTTTGGTTCATGGCAATGTCTCATTCATTCTTTTTCAAGACACTCAAACTAAAAGCAATAGTTGAAAATTCCATTTATTAAGTAGATAGGTCCAAGTAATTTTTATGTCCTAATAACAAGTTGCTATAAAATAGCACATATATCCTATAATTACTTTTTAAATAATTCTAAGTGCTTACTAACAGGATATATGCCTGATGGTCACCAAACAACTTGAAATTATGAACTCAGATACCACCTATCTTTTCCACAGTGATTTTCAGTGTTGCTTTTAATCACAGCAACTGCTGAAACCTCAACAATGTTTTATGATTTCACAAAAGAAATGTGGTGTAATGTAATTTTGCAAGTGGATGGTACTATTTTGAGCAAATAGTTTGTACACTGTCCTATAGATACTGAATATCAGTGTTTTCATTAAAGTTCATTGAATTTTAATTCAAATTAAAGTATCCTGTGGTGGCCTAAGACTAGGCGGTAGTGCCTTAAAGTACATCAACACAGTTTGGAAAGTGTGGCCCCAGGATAAAACAGAAGAAAGCTAGGGAAAACAAAATTTATTTGAAGGTTTAAATATGTTAAGTATTTAATGCTCATCTAAAGCTTTCATTCTATTCTGCGACATACTTGGAATATATTTAAGTATGAATTTATACTTTATGAAGATACTCCATATTTGTATCATGGATCCTTTCCCTTAAATATCACAGATCCAGGGATGTGTGTTCTGCAATTTAAGAAACAAGAGTGTAGCTGTGGAAATAGATAAAATACGCAGATGTGCGGTTAACCAACAACCCAGGGCAACACAACATTAGTGATGAGTAAAACATGATCATGTGATTTATGGTCTTAACCAGGACATTTCTGAGAATGAAAGGGGATAATGTCAATAGTAATGTTGAGAAAACAGGCATACATACTGGCAAACATGGCTATGTTTTCCTAAGAAGGCCTGTAAATAACTTAATTTTTAAATTAAGCAGGACTGTGCCATGTGTATTTTCCACCAGTTTCTTTTTTTCTTGCTTTGGGAATCCAAAGAGTCAATATTATGTCCATTTCCTGTTTTAAGAAGGTTGAAGTGTTTCTCTGGGTCTTGCAACTCCTCTTCTGGAGAAAATAATACAACTGCTTCTCATTTTTCACAAAATGCCTCTCTCTTTGTAAAGCTTCTTTCAAAGAGGAAGAATCCTCCACCTCCTTCTGTGAGATAAGCATTACATCCTATTCTTTGGGAAAAAGTTTTTGTTTTAGCCCACAGTGAGGAGAAAAAAACTAGGAACCAGTAAAACACAATGATGCTGTAGGTCGATTATTATTACCGTTGTGGAAGTTAGCAAACCAGCATTCAAATAATAACCAGAATCCTGAATCTAGATGGTAACCCTATCTTTATAAGAAAAAGGAAGAGGCTGCTGTCCCTTTTTGGAGTTCAGCTCACCAACTTAAATATATATGTACCCTTAATCCTGTGAAATTTATTTCATTGTCTGCATATTTTTAGCCCTTTTATAAATTCTAAGACTTTCATATGTCCATATTATATTTTCTCTGAAATTAGGGTGTGTTCCACAAATAATGAGATGCCATAGATTAACTGGCTATATTGTCTTCTTAGTGGTACATAAAATATTTTGTGTCTTTGTAGTTAGCTGTGGCTTAGATTTAAAGAAATGCAGTTGTTCCCTTGTAATATGATGATGATAATACAGTATTCAGGTTGGAGTGGTGTTAAAATTCAACAGTGAACTTTGCTTGCTGATAGGAAACATGGTGCAGTACAGGGAATAAGAAGTTGGGACAAGAATATTGTATCTCATTATTTCAGGCCCTTCCCACTCCTCAGAAGGTAGGAAGGATTTTTGATGTCAAAACAAGTAAGAGATACAAATATAAAAACCCATGAATACCATAAGTTAATTATTCTGCTAATTTTAGAATATAGTATCTTCCTTGGATACGCCAGGTAGGTATGGAGACAAGACACTATCTCAAATAAAAACAACAAGTGTTTGACACAGTGACTGAACACATGCACACACACACACAGTGTGCAAAAAAGGGGCAGTTTTCTATTTCCTTTCCTCCAAGAGATACATATGTATATAAAGGCATCAGGCTTATTTGGGGAAAAGTGCTTTCATACAGAAAGTTCTTAATCTCTTTCATTCCCAGGAAAAGATTTCAGGCAGGCCATGGTATAAAGGAATATATCTAAATAGAATGAAGCCAATTTTGTATAAAACTGTAACCTGACTATAGTTACCACATTTTTAACTTAAAAAATGTAACATCCTTTTATCTGTATTAAACTGGTACAATAAATTGTCTCCCTTATTGAGGTTTCAACCTAACTGAAATTAAATTAATCTCACTTTAAAACTCAAGAAACAATATATGCAAGGCTACATCTGACACTTGAAAAAGAAGCATCCCTCAAACAACCTGACACTGGCTGACCCAGGGACACCAGGTTAAGAATTCACCTCAGGACAAAGTGACCCCTCAAGTCCACCACAGAGGCAAGGAGTGAAGACTGTCCACAGAGAGGAGAAGTCCATCTAAATGTAGCTTTTCATTCTCAGGATAGATTATAGGTTCCCCAGTGGACAAGACCAGAAGATAGTTCTAGCAAAGTATCAAGACAACCAAATTTGTCTAAATTAGTCAGTGGTCACCTGTACGCCACAGTTTACAAATGCTCACACTGTTGGAGGTAAAGGCGTCAAGAAACCTGGGCTTTAAAACAGTTTACATATTTGCTACAGATTGAATGTACGTGTCATTCTACAAATCTTGTTTTAAAACCTGATGGTATTGGGCCTTTCAGCAGTGATTAAGTCATGAAGGCACAGCCCATGTGAGTAGGGTAGCACCCTTATAAAATAAAGCTCCTGCTTTTTCCACTATGTGAAGACCAAACAAAAAGACAGCTGTTTATGACCGGGAAGTAGGCCTTCACTAGACACAGTATCTCTGGTAATTTGATCTTAGACTTTCTGACCTCCAGGACTGTAGGAATAAATTTCTGTTATTTATAAAACACCAAATTCATAGCATTTTGTTATAATAGCACAAACTGAAAAAGAGAATGCCATTTATGTAATAAGTACTAATAGAAGTTCTTATTCAGAGTAAATGATACAAACTATCAGATCACTGTTAAGGTTATTTAGTGTGACTTTAAGTTAAAGCAGAATAAAATGGCTTTTCCCATACAGGACAGGTTTTGCATTGATGTTTCTCAAAAAACAATTGTGTCTAAGCTCAGTTTAATGAGATAAAAATAGGTAACTCTCCATGTCAGAGGCAAGATGAAAGGGGAGCCGAGAGCAAAATATCCTCTGTCCAGAATCCTGGAATAGAAAGATCTATAGAACCTGAGTATGAAGCCTTTAAAGTTGGGCTTATGGTCTGTGGCAATCATTTCTATCCTTCCATCTCTGGGATGTTCCTCTTGTGGCTTATGTTAATGGAGGAGGCTTTTGGGCCCCATTGTTGACCTGTGTGGCAAATCCTCTGGGGTCAGACATCTGGAGGGATTTTGATTCAAAGAGTTTCTATTTATCTAATGAGTCTCTGTCATTCCCTACCTCTAAAGCCCATGGTGCTGGGATGTGGGCCAGAGAAGGTAACAGACGAACCAGCAGTGAAGGTAAAGAAAAACCAGAAGTGAACCCACCTCTGTGTTTTCTGAGTAGGGGAGGAGTATGGAGATCCTGGAATGAGTCAGGCCATTCAGACTGTCTTTCTTCTTCTATCTCTCCACTGTGTAGCTTTGTGGAGTTCCTGTGCCATGCAAAGCTGCTTAATCTCCTGGGTGCAAAGATCTTTGTGTGATATGTACCCATGTAGTCTTAGCCTTGCTTTTGCTTAAAATGTTGAACACTCTCCTGGGCATATTTTCTGATCAGAAAGCTCGAGATGTACAACTCTAACCCTGCTCCCTGGGAACTTGTTCATAACGAGATGATGCGCCATCCTCTCGTGACTCCACATTGGCAAGGTCACTGATGCTTGTGCTTTGGGGTGATTGGCATCCAAGAGGTATGATTTCCATGTCTGACAAAAGATAAGTGATCATATAAAGTCCTTGAGGGTATTGTCATAGCCACATGCCTGGAAAGACATGGATGGGCAGGGATATCTTGCCTTAAGGCCCAATAGGTACTTCTAGTTGTCTTAAAGCTATTGAAAACTTGCATCTAGGTGCTCTAGAGCTGAGTCTCGCACCACAGTGAAATGATGTGACAATTATGCTGACATAGATTAGTTTGGATCATTGTTCAGCTGCTGTACATTAGCAAAGCTCCCTAGAAGATTCTACCCAGATGTCTCTTCCTCCACCACTGAGAAGGGTCTTGTAATCCAAGTCTGTTATAGATGCCTCCCTGACATAATGTGGCATGGTCACAATCCATGGAATGGGTTGTCCTAGGGTGGCTACTAGGCATGTCTGGGTCTCAAGCTCAGACTCAGGAGCAGAGGCTTTACAAGTCTCAGATTCTACCATTAACTATACCCTTTACTAGTTGTGGTTTAAATACGAGTTGCCCCCAAAGGCTCCTATTTTGAAATATTGGTACTCACTGAAGCAGTGTTCAGCGGTGGGCCTAGGGAGGTGACTGGATCATGAGAACATTAACCTCATCAATGTATCAATATAATTTAGAACTGAATGGGCTATTAAGAGGTAGGACCCTGTGGGAGGAAGTAGATCACTAGTGGTGTGTTTTTGAAGAGTATATCCTGTCCCTAACTCTTTCTCCTCTCCCTTGATCTTTCTCACCCTTTCTGCTTCCTGGATGCCATAAGCCAAGCAGTTTTCCTCTTCTGGGTCCTTCCACCATGACATTCCTACCTTGGAGCCAGGCAGCAACAGATGGAAACCTCCGAAACTGTCAACCAAAGAAAGATTTCCTCTTTTAAGTTGTATATGTCAGGTATTTTGTCCCAGAGATGAAAAGCTGACTAACACACTAGCTAAGTGATGTTGGAAAGTCACACTCTAAGCTTTAATTTCTCTGAATGAGAATCAAGTATGTTCTCTGTGTGTTTCATGGAGTTCTTCAACATCAAACAAACCATCTTCTGGCTGGTTTTATGAGTCAATAGATGCTCATAATAAATGTATGAGATAAAATAAATGTGTGTGAAAATAATTGTGTAAGTTTCCAAGGGGGCATACAACTGTAAAGAATTACGGTTTGTGACATTTTAATAGTAAACTGAGAAAATCTCATTTTTATGTCAAATTTGAGGCCTTTTTCTAGTATATGATTCTTTGGAATATAGTGTTGAATTTTCCACATGCTCCATAAATATGAAATATTTTTTGTGTGGTGTGCCTTTATCCCATATGCACACACAGAGAGAAGGATGTATAGCAAAGAATTATAAATCAGTGATCTAGTATACCATAGCCTCTTCCTTGAAAACCTACACTTTGCTTTTTGCTAGTACATCTTCCACTGGAAATGTGTACAGAAAAAAAAAGTCAGTCCTACAGCTCAAAGTCAGAGATAATTGGCAAAACACAGGAGAATCAGTGATGGAGGAGCAGTGGGAGAAAAAACAGATACCTGGGAACTGGAGAGCAGAAAAGATGATACAGAAGGAAAATCAATCCTCTTGGATGTGGCATGTAGAGAGAAGCTATAAAAATGGAAAGTGGGGACCTCAGATTCAATCAATCAGATGCCAGGTGGACATGGCTTTTAAAAATGAGGCTATTATCACTGAAATTCATTTGACAGAGCTTAGGTGTAAGAGTCAAGTGATGATCACTCTTGTCCAAAATCATAAAATAAAGTGCCAGGGTGATTTATCGCTGTGCTCATCTCTTGTACCACAACTTTAAGAAGTGTCTGTGAATTTAAATTTCACTTTGAAAACACTCTTATTATGTCGTAGATTAGCATCTGACACACAGTAGGTATTCTATAAATGATGAATAAATAAATTGAAAGAAAAGCAGGCTGAGTTATGTTTGTTTTCATAATGTTGAAGGATTTGAGGCTCAGTAATAACACATTTTTTCTCTCATTTTTAAGCATGATTGTCTGATTTCAGATTCTTCTGATCTTTTCAGAGAACTTAATTGTAGCTGGTCATTACTGAATAATTACTGTACAAGACATGGTGAAAGTTTACATCTCATGTTTGCAGAAATTTGTAAGCCCATGTAGTCATTCCAGTTTAAGAACGGGAAAAGTAACATTTAGGGAGATGACTTACTTAAAGTTGCCAAACTTTTTACATCTAGTTAGTATCAGGTTGACAAATAGAATGTGGTTCCTTTTAATAATTCTATTATATATCATTTTATATAAAATATTACATATAAATTTTATTATATATATGAAACTGACAGAAAAATTATAATAACTTTCCTAAGTTGTTGAGGCTGAAAGAAAGTGTTTACATTGAGGTTAAGTTACTGGCAGTGATCTTAAGAACAAAAAGAGTAGTTAGAGCAGAATGGTTACTTTTTGATGTCAACCAAAGTAAGAAATGTGTCTTACTTAAAGTCCTGCATATTCTCCCTCTTTCTCATCTTTCTTTCTCTGGCAACACATACATATGTGTAGTTGAAGCAAAACCTTCACTAAGTAATGTTTACTGTCACTGTGTGAGATGTCTACTGATATTTTGTAGTCTTTTCTTTTTCCTTCTCTTCCTTTCCAGTCTATTTTATTTCAGTCCTAGTGGGGACTCACTTAGAATCAACTTCATTGTGTACGTAGTGGCTAATGATCTACAGTTTGGAAACCACTTAGCGGGTAGGCAGTAAAGTTGGGAGTAATAGCAAGGACTTTTTACTCAGTTGTGGGGCTTCGTCATGGGTTGCTATTCCAGTAACTGTGCAGGCTAATTCATACATAGTTTTGAACTTCAGGTTTTCATCCATAAACTGGTGGTCATAATACCTACCTCAAAGATTGTTGAAAAGAGTGAGCAGTGACCATAGGGAACTACCCTAGCACCTAATGTGTCTCCCAGAAATATGGGGACAGCAGTGTAATGAGGTGGTTAATAGTGCAGAGTGTTGGTTCTGGCACCAAACAGCTGGGTGACTATAAGCAAGTCTTCAGTCTCTGAATTTCAATTTATTCCTGTGTAAAAACTGGGGGAAATAATACTTCACAGGGTTGTTATAAGGACTAAGTATGATTGTAAAGGCAAAGCACTTAGTACAGCTCTAGGCGTTTATTAAGTGTTTGATAAATTTTCACCTATTTCAACTGTTCCAAAAATACACTTGTTACTATTTTCTAACCCTTACAGCCAATCTGGAACTCTCTAGATCAGGCTGTAATATCCATTTTGATTAGACAAATTTAGGATTGGGGGTACATGTGTGAAATCATAATTACTCCATTTATTTTGCTCATCTGGATTTTCCAGAGGCCAAATCAAACTTGGGTACAGCAAAAATAATTATTTTAGCAAAGAAAGGTTAGATTCAAATTGGATTGCCTGTCCTTGTTCTTCTTCAGTATTTCCATTAAATCCAACCTTTGGCTTGATACAAAAGGTCCATTTTTAATAAATAGACTTTGCAAAAACAAAAAATAAAAAAGTGAAAGAAAAAAAGAATATGGTTGTACTATGTAAATAGTAGGATAACTTTAATTCTTTTGAGGTTAAAAAAAACTCTATGGCAGCATTCCCCCAACCTAAAATCTTCCTCTTAACAGCCAAACAAAGCAGTGTCTAAGAAGGCTCCTGTTACCACATGGTATTCCTGCTCTGCACAATCTTTTCCTGGTGGATGTGAGTAGAATTTAGTACCCTGTAGACAGAGTCAGGTGTGTATGTATAGTTCTGTGATGAGGAGTTAACCCAGCTCTGACCAATCACAATGAAGACTGGCCCCAGAACCAACTAATCAGAACAAATACCATAGTGTTGAAGCAAGATATTTGAGGGCCCTGGTGCTATCTTTTATTTACTCAAGTGTGGGAACTTAGTGGGGGAGAAATCTGGGTATCTCTAAGTGGTGGTATGGGCATGAGAGGAAGGATCAGAGATATGATCTTTTATTAACTGGTACAGAAGTGTTTTAATATTTCAACAACTTTTTCTGTCATACGGATGCATTCCAGCTGAATTCCAGCTCTGAAAACAATGTGTGGAGTTTTTGATGATAATCAAGTTGTTTAATATGTCTGGGACATTGGTTGGCTTAGTATATGGTTGTAATTTTAAACCTCAGTTACTCAGTTCAGTGGAATTGATTCATGTCATTTGTGACCACAGTCAAGTAGCAATTAAAGCTATTCCTGAGAGAAATTCTGTTTTACAGCAATAACAGAGGACAGAATCTGATTCTTCTACTAAATAAGAGGTCAAAAAGCAGAAATTTTAGCCTCTGTTATGCTGTCACACATTACCTTGCCAAGTCACTTACTATTACCCATAGTGGAGCCAGAAAACTATGGCCTTACTTGGGCTTTCCTCTCTATAATTTTCTGGAGACATGGAACAATTCCCCATTTCTTAAAATTGTAGTTTCTCAGTCTGTCAAATTAGGTGAAGATACATTTTACAATAGAAACTTACTGCATACTGTATTGTCTCATCACCAAAAATTCAGTCCATCGTTATTTGATATGGATTGATCCAGTACTGCTTTACTCTCTGTAGAAAATTCCACAAGTGTGCCATTTATTACTCCTTTTGATTGTCTCAATCTCCCAGCATATAAATGATTTAGTGACAATTCCATTTATGCCTTATAATGTACTCCTGTGTTTAGCACTGTGCATAGAGCAGGTGCCGAATGAATTCTTAAAAGTTCACATTTCATTTTGATACACTTTTCTGTTTCAAATAAAAATCAAACAGTACATTCTAAACTAAAATATTTAAGGGTTTTGGAGTGTGTTTAGGTCTATTTTCTCTGCTTCCCCTCCCCTGGCATGAATAATTAAGAACAGAGCTGGGTTTCTATATATGTGAAACCCAGAATAGTATTTGAGTGCATGTAATAATGGTGTATAAATTAACTTCTTTTGCTTCAAATTAAAAGCTACTCTTGTTGAATGATGAGTAGATCTGAATACAAAAGTCACTTCAGCATCCTTAGGGTCAGAGTGTCTCTTACCTCAACTCAAGCTACCACAAATTGATATTTGTAATTAAGAAGAAATTCAGATCTTAAACAGAAAAAAGTAGACAGTCAACTCTGAGATATATTAAATATTCTTGTCTTTGGAGAGCTCGGGAAGCTTGGCTTCATTTGCCATATTCTCACTAATAAAAGTCTCACTATAGATCTTGCTGCTCATTTGAAGAATGGAAAGACAGGTTAAATATTATATTAAGAAAAAGAAACAAAAGAAAAATGTTAATTATAATTACAAAGATTCTAAATCCATCCAAAAAGTGGGTGTGTAGACTGGCAAAATGGTGACATCTGAATATGAGTGGTAAGAACGTGGAGATTTGAATATTTTCCTTCTCAAGCAATTGGGTTAGTAGAAAAATTATTAATAACAAGCTGAATAGAGAGGATGCCAAACAGATGCAAATTTTTAAGGTTTTTGATAGTACCAAAACTTGCCTCTTAAGACTGGAATAACTTTTTAAAAAGGAAACGTTTTGCCCCTTTCTGGTTGACTTATTTGTCTACTTAGTACATATACATTTAGTTGAATTTGAATGTGTTTACTGTACTCATGGGTAAAAAAAATAGCATACATTTGGCATGACCTTGTGAGGTATACCAGGCAGAACAGAATAAGAATTTTCTTCTCTAGTCCGTTTTCCTAGAATTAATCCTAGAATTAATCATGAATTAATCATGAATCTCAGCACATTTCTTCTCAATAAATAAGATATCTCACAACCTATGCTGGAACTCTTTAGTCATGATAGGTCTTCTGAGTCCATATTTTACCTCCTGTCAGTTTCCTTTCATAAAAAGCACCACAGGAGTTTCTTTTATTAACATTCAGCACCAGTCCTGTAACGTTCATGGGGGGAGGGGGGATCTCGTGCAATTTATGTTTAGTTTTTCTTGTCTTAACATCAAGCCTTACTATTAGCCCTGAGGACAAGTGAACCAACTGGAAAAGGTTTTGAACTCTTGGTGAATCTCATCATAAAACACACCAACATGCTATAATCTGAGTACAGTCTTCATTAAGAGTTTCCACCACCTGCTTGCTGAAGCCTCTGCATAGCTCCACTTGTAACAACCATGCTGGGGGCAGCGTTAGTTAATGTCATCAGACAAATGTTCAACCTCCTTGTTCTACTCATTAGCACTGCATGGGAGGATGCAGGCCTGGTACTTCTTAGATTGAATCAGGGGTACATTGTTTATTCAGTCGTTGTTTTGTTTATTCAAAACAAAAAAAAACCCTGGAGAAATAGTAATTTTCTGTTTTTTCCTCCAACTACATGAGGGACAGTATGACTATCCATGTTCACAAATGACAGTGTGAAAGGTGCTCTTTGGCGGTACTGAGCAAGTCACTAACCCATTCTGTGACTTCAGTTTCCTCGCCTATAAAATAAGGACGATAATTTTATCTACTTTATGGGACGGTATGAGGACTAATTTGAACAGAGCCTTTTCAGTGATCGTCACATTGGCATCATGTTTATTTTGCTAATTCTGCTTTACATTATTTATCTGAATACACTGGAGAGGGCACAATTACTCAAATAGGCCACAGGATGAATTGATTGAAGCGTGGTAGCTTTTCCTGTCATCCTTTGCTTAAAAATCCTTGAGGTGCTAAGTTTAGTTACTAAACTCTTTGCAAATGCTTTCTTAGACAAATTTCATAGCTAACCTAAAAGGGTAAATAATACAATTTGTATCCTATGCATGAGGCAATTGGAGTTTGTAGTAATTACTTGCCTATAGAATTAAGATCTACAGATACTAAAAGGAGGGTAGATTGGTAGTATTTCATAAACTTTTTTTTGGTGTATATTTACTTCAAGGTTAATTATAGTACACATTTTCACAGCTAAATGACCTTTACCTTTCATGTAGTCCAAATGCAGGAGTTAAGACTTAGGCATAGAGTTCCTCCATGATCATACAGCCAATTGAGACCAGCCAGGACAGAACACTTGTGGTATTTCCTGCCCCTACAATGCTCTGCTTTTTATCTTCATATTGTTTTACTCCGTTAATAAATCTCTTCCAATGTGAAAACACTTAAACTGTGCATTCTTTCAAGGCGTGAGTTTCTTCAGGAAAGAAATTATATACTTAAATGGAAAATTAATTGAAGGGAGAGAAGAAATACTTGGGATGACTTTTAAAACTTAATTGAAAATTAAACACGATTGCTTTAAGCAGCATCTTAAAAGATGGCATTAGAGTCATACCCTAGAAGCCGCAAATATGATAATAAAAGGTTTACAGTGCCTGTTTTACCAGACATTCTTCAATCCCATTTTCTTTCCAGTGTTTATAACTGCCACGGAACTGAGGGAATTAAAAACAGCCTTCTTTCAGTTTCTCTAAGACTTCTGTTTTAAAAAGCTGAATTCCTGAGGGCAAAAAGGGATTCCCTGTACCTTGCCTCTACCATTCCACATTACTCTTCACACACACGCACACACACATGCACACACACACACAAATTATTCCACCCCCAAAAAAGTCTACTTTGTGTTTTTCATCTAGTCTATTCTTTCCCGTAACCTCCACTCCCTCTGCCAAAACCTAAACATCAGAACTTGGCTCAATGACATTCTCTTAAGATCAAAGTTAAATGATAATTTCCATGAAAAACAAGTCATTTCAGACTCATTCTTGCTCCCACTGAAAGCCTGGGTCACAAGCCAGTGAAACACTAAAAATTCCACCCTCCTCTTCAGGAGGAAACTGCGCACTGCCTTTTCCCTCCTTTCCTCTGTTTCTCTTCACTCAGGAACATTACTGCTTTCTGCACTGATGTCTACAGAAATTTTCAGCTTCAAACTGAAGATTCAGTTTCCTTTGGTGCCTCCTCGCCTCTATCATCTGGTTACATAATTCCTATGAGTCTTGAGGCTACAGAAAGAGAAAAAGACCAAGAAGTGAGGAGTAGAAAGTTGGACACTAGAGAAAGGGAATGGTGAGAAAGTGGGGTTGGTAGGAAATTCGTATTTAGTGACTTTCTATATGGCTGATACCATAGGTACAAAAATACATTCTATTTTACAGATGAATGACCTCAAGTTCATAGAAATTGTATCAGTGTCCCAGAACTTGAAAACTGCCTTATTTGAATACTAACTTAAAGCAGTTTGACCCTGGAATTCAAGTTCTGTGCAAGAGTGTAAGGTCAGTACATAAGTACAGGGAGGCGTGGGACAAGTTGTATGCAATGGCATGATGCTTTTTACACATACATGCCAAATTGTTTCACCCATCTTTAAGAGGAATTATTCAGCTGACTTTACTCAGTGAACCAAATTCAGGCAAGTTGAGTCCAGACAAACATTCCAGACAAACATTCTGGCCTTATTGCCATGTCATCTCTCCACACATAATCATATGCACAGATAGCTCCTTAATTGCAACGAGGATGAAGGAATTCTGATTTTGTTCTTAAAAAGGAAGGGATCACTTTCTGAAATCTGGAAACCTCCCATTAAGGATTGACTGGACAATTAACTGGTAATAGGCAAACATCATTATTTCACTTTATCCAATATGTCATCTAAACAATTTCATGTAAATGAAAATAATTTTCTTCCTGAAGGAATGCAAACAGTGATTCTCCGCTAAATCAGGAAGCACATCTGAAAGAAATAATACAGTATTTTTTTTCTTATTTGAAAGGAAAACAGAGGAAGCTATCAGATTCCTGAAACAGGAAATCTCCCTCGAGTCTACCTCCAGTAGGAAAGCTCATTTTATATTTTGCAAGTTTTACAAGAAAAGTACTCACTCTACTAAGTAGCTATTTTAGTATTATTCCTTGGATGTTAAATTCATTTGTTGAGAATACTATAATAACTTGGGATAAAGACTGATCTCAATAGGAATTATGAGCTATCCTAGGGATTGTGACATGAAATGTTCATATATTCATTATTAAAAATGGTTCTGTTTCTGTTGCTACTTTTCTTCCTACCGAGAGAAAAAAGCAAAGAAAAAGGATTCTATAGATTCAGGTAAAACATACGGACATATGAAGAGTGTGTATGTAGTAATGTTGTGGCTTGATACAGGATCTTGACTTGGTAATCTGAATCAGCAAATGGTTTTCCTAACATGGTGGACAGGAATATAGAAAGATGGCAGAATTCATATTGTATGAGCATACTATCCATGACCACTGCCATCTCATTCTCTTCTGCTTGGACTCTGGGTTCAGCCTTGTAACTTGTTTTGGCCAATGGAATATCATCAAATGTGGTACAAGCAGAGACCTAAAAAGTATTTGAGTTCCTACTTTTCTGGTCCTTTACTACAGCCATGAGAACATGTCTGTTAGCCTTCTTAGAGATGAAAGAAACACAGAACAGAGCTAAGTTACCCCAGTCATCCCAGCTGAGAGCATCTGTGTCAGTCAGGTTTCTATCATATAACAAAAAGTCTGATGTTATTAACTTATAAATAGAAAAGTTTTATTTTGGCTCACATTTTCTAAAATGTCACTTCATGATTGGCTGTGTTTGGGCCTGTGGCAGGGAAGTATATCCTGATGGGAGTGTGTGGTAGCACAAAACCCCTCACTTCATGGCCTAGGTACCAGAGAAGTGGTGCAGGGATTCCATGGTTCTTTCCTAGAGCACGCCTCGTTGACCTGAAGGCCTTCTCTCCTGAGATCCACATCATCACTCGGTGATAGTCTCCACCCTGGGGACTGAGCCTTTAACATAGAAGTTGGGAGGGAACATTCAGGTCAATATAGCACCATACTAGATCAGTCAACAACCAGCCAATCTCTATACATTAAGTCTAAACCAAAACCAGAAGAGTTGCTTATTTGAGCCAAGAACAGCAAAACCTCATAGCATTCCTTCTGCATGCATGAGTAATAGATGTGTATAGTTATGTGGTTTTTGGTGGTTTTTTATAGAGCATTATTGTGGTACTAGATAAACCAACACAAAACCTACTGAGAGGAAATGGTTTCTGGATTTCAAAACATAGTGTAAATTGCATTGCATATTATGTAAAAGTTACAGTAAAGATATGTGTTCAGTAGGCCAGAATGGGCAAGCCACTTCCAAGCTGTTGAAAGATTCTACTTAAAAAAAAGTTATTCCTGGTACCAATCACTCGGAAATGGACTATCATACCAAGTGGAAGCTGTCTCCGAGACTGTGGTTCCTACTTAGGTAGACAATGTGGTTTCATCTGTGCTCGGGAGGAGATTTTGCCTAGGAAGATATTTCTCTGAGGAACATTCAGGATGGCTTCTGTTGTATGGGGACTGATTCGGAGTAATGAGGCTGAAGGACCCAGGAGTTTCCTTGTAAGGTTGATAATGATGTTGTTGATGATGGCAGTTAATATTTACTCGGTGAGTTGCATATTATGTTCCAGGACACTGTACTCAAGCCTCTCTCATTCTCTGTCTCTCTCTCTCTGTCTCTCTCTCTCTCTGTCTGTCTCTCTCTCTCTCTCTCTCTCTCTCTCTCTCTCTCTATATATATATATATATATATATATATATATATTCCATTTTTTAAAGACAGATACTACTTTCTCCTCATTTTAAACTTGAAGTATCAGAAACCCAAAGATATTAAGTGACTTTCTGAGGACAAAAAATTTAAGAATAGGGCTTGGTGTTCACCAGTCTGGCTCAAGAGTTTCATGCCAAAAGGATCACAGAACTAAACAGCAAACAAGCTAGGTTGGGACAAAAGCTTTACACTTTGTAAACTGGGTTGGTGATATTCTTTTTATCTGTTGTTTTTCCCTGCATGACCAAACATTTTGTTCCACTGTAAGGTTGACATCATGGTGGTAGCATAAAGGAATAGACAAAGAGATCTCTAGTAGGAGAGACAGAAAGAGACAGAGAGAGAGAGAGACAGAGAGAAAGAGAGAGAGAGAGAGGCAGAGAGACACAGAGGCAGAGAGACAGACAGAGAAAATAAGAAAGAAGAAAATCTTGATGGGTTGATAGGTAGTAGGGGGCAAATTCAGATGCCCTTAGTTATGGGGTTCATTTGGTCTCCACTTTCCCTATGAGATTCTGTATTTGTGCCCCTTCCTTAGAGATGCTGGATTTAATTTTACTGAACCAAAGGGCATTTCCTCATGTTTTGTATGTGCCAGGCATTTTTTCTAAGCTTTTCATATTCACTATGCATTGAATTCTAACAACCACCCTTCAACAAAGATATTTGGTCATTTGTTTCAAAGATCAGTGTGGTCCCTGGACTGAGGGCAGGCTGAGAATTCTTTCTTTTTAGTCCACAGTGAGACAGTAACTGAGAGTAAGTGTTTAGAAATTTTCAGCAACCAGAGAAGTTTTCTGCCTGTTGAATCTGATAATCTGTAAAAAACGAGTGTATATTTTGTGTGTCTATGTTTTCTACATTTTCTTAGAAATTAGTTTTAAGGTATTTTACAAAAGCATTTCTCTGCAAATGGACTGAAAATTTAGGAAATACAGTCTGGGAAGTATTTCTCTAGATAATGGAATTGAGGTGGAGAGAAATTGAGTAACTTCTAAAAGTTAATTAGGAGACTGGGGAAGACTCAAATTCAAGTCTTAATCCAATTCCCATCTAATCATTTATTTCCACTAACATTAATGTTAAATTTGATTAACACGGTGCCTGCCTGTGTCTCCCTACTTAAATAACTGTACTAAGCTTGGTTTTTAAACCAAGTTTAATTTTTACTAAATTAATTTTTAAACTTATGTTTCTGTGCATTATGCTGGGGGTTTAGCTCAGCGGCAGAAGCACCTGCTTGGCAAGTGCAAGGTCATGAGTTCAATCCTTGGTATAAAAAAAAAATTGAAATGATAAAGGTTGAGGATGTAGCTCATTGGCAGAGCATCGCTTAGCATGTGTGAGACAGTGGGTCTAATCTCCAGCATCTCTCTCTCCTCTCTCTCTCGCTCTCTCTCTCACACACACACACTCATCAAACTGATGCTTCCAGTCTGCGCTTGCACAGTAGGTATCACCGTGGTGTTGACCCAGGATCTGGGTCACGCAGCATCACTTCGAAATAACAGCTCAGCTTCTACTTTGCTCCTTCAGCAACTCCCTCAAGAAGCAAAATAGGAAACACATGAAATCATCCTCCAAGAAAAATTGTTCAAAGACACTACAACTAGTGAAGCAGTTCATTTTGTGGTTTAGGAATTCACAGGAATTTCTTCCTATCATTAGTTAAGATAAAACCATGCTGTAGTTACAGAAAAGAGCCATAGGTGGGCATGGGCTTTGGAGCAAAAGACACTTGGATTTGGGCCCTGTCTTTTCCTTTTTCTTGCGTTCCAACCTTGGCATCCTGCTAATATTTCCAAGCATTTTTCTCATTTTTAAAATGTGAATAATCTATGCTTCATAGGATTTGGGGATAATTTAATAAGGTAACTCATCTAAACTGCTTTCATCAAATACGAAGTAGAAGGATAATCACATCAGAAACCCCCAAGCCAGATTCATTTAACCAGCTTGTTTGAGATCCTTCTATGCTGTGGCTGTTCAATTTCAAAATAATTAACTGAAAGGTTTTTTCAATTTAGCAGGTATGGGTTTTTTCTTTTTCAGTAAAGAATAACACAAAGTTATTTGACTTACTTTAAAATTGGACTGACTGAACGGTTTTTGTTAAAACAGGCTGTCTAGCTGGGGATGTAGTTCAGTGACACAGTGCCTCCTTGCAAGACTGTGAGTTTGATTCTCAGTAAAAATAAATAAATAAATAAATAAATAAATAAATAAAAAGAACAAAACAAACAGGATGTCTAATAATTTTTCATGATGGTCTGGTATGTCATAAACTAAAAACCAGTTTCATTGAATTTGTGATTTACTTGTTTTGCTCATTTTTATTGAATATTGATAATCTTATGTGCTGGGAGTGTCAGATTATATAACATGGTTTTTGGTATATGGTAAGTGCTGAATAAATGTACTTCCCTTTGTTCTGCTTTATTTGCAAGTGCTATAATTTTTAGGGCACTATCACTTTACAGCATTTAATTATATATGATTACTAACTTTATAAGACTCTTTAATACTTAAAAAATTGAAACAATTCCTACTTGGAAAGTAGAAATAGAGTACAGTGATTTAAAGTGACAATGAATTTGTCCTAAAATCCTATCATGAAATCTCCCAAATAAATGAAAATAAAATGTGTATTCAAGGTATGTACTCTCATGAGTTTCTGAAATAGCATGGAACCTTTTGCATTTCCTGAGTAATTGGCCCCTAAATTGTGTCAACAAGTATTTGTGTACTCTTTATAGTTTTGCCTTGCTCTTTTTGCCTTTAACCATCCCAATATTCTTTCCTGAACAAAACACAAACCTGTGCTTCAGAACATTAATTGATTTTCTTTGCAACATCCCAAGGGTCTTAAATCTAAAGCTTCATTGAAAAGCTCATTTTGGACAACATTGGAAACTATTTCAGAACACCATACAGGATTAGTTAGAAAACTACAGGGAAATGTTTGGAAACTTTATATCTACCATTGTCTTGTCATTTAGGTTGGGTCTACAGAATTTTAGATCCTTACTGAGCACATCTATTAACCAGCTTACAATGTTGCTTAAGCATTAAATGAGATTAGGTCTGGAAACTTAATTTTCAAGCCATCAACTATACACAAAATTTATATAGCATCAGAAATTATTATTTCATAGGATGTGTTTACTTCTTTATGGTCCCCTCTTAGTCTCAAGATGGCTGCCATAGCAAAAGATGTCACATACTGACATGGGCAGTGTCCTAAGTAAGACCAGAACAGGGAAGACTGTTTTCCCCCACAATTTTCTTTCTTTCTACTGGGCAAACACATCTCTCCCAGCCCAAACCCCGGTGAATTATCCTTAACTTTTCATTAGCTAAAACTAGGGTTAAATGCATATCTCTAGGAAGGATAATAGAATTACCAGTCTCGGAGAAATGGAAACAGAATTACCATGATTGGCTTAGGTCAAAGGAACACAAAAATGATCTAATTTGAATATCTGTGACAAAATTTTAGCTCTGCTTCTTTGGACTACCTTAGTTTCTGGCTTCTAGCTTATTTTCATATGCAATCTGCTACATTAGTACTCCCTGCATATCCTGAGTATGCATTTTCGTTGCCTCTCTTCAACATACTTGTTACTTTCATGAAGGAAGAAGGTGGTAATGGAAAAACATTCTCCAGATGAACAGAACTCCGTATTGCAACATAGCTGTGGCTACAAAATACTCAGGCCTCTATACCCCAGTCTAAAAGATATAGCAACAATGAATACTTATGAAAATGAAAAGAGAATTAGTGGATGTACAAGAAAGTGTGATAAAGACCAGTGAAGTCCCACTGCTGTCACAACAAACACTGGTCATGTGACTAACTAAAATAAGCATTATAGGCCATGTTTAGGACAACAGAGACAGACAGGAAGACTTCAAAGGAGAATGGTATCCAGTACAGTGTGAAAATGTACCGAAACAAGAGTGAAGAAAAGGCAGTGGGTCAGAGGAAAGAGTGACTTGGACATGGCCCAGACCATCCTGGTAACTATTGAGAGAAGTCCTTAAAGATAAAAAATGTTCACTTTTCTGTCTTTTCTTTAAAACACAATGAAACATGGTTAATTAGTTGCATTTGTTGAATTTAGGTAATAATATATAGTATAATTTTTTATCATTGTATATATATGGTTACACCAAATGTTTACTTTTATGGTTCTATAAACCCCCTACAAAAGTTGATAATATCTCTACAATAGCTAATAAAGTTCAACCTTGATCTTGTCACTGATTATCGGTATGTAGGTTTAGTTTCCCTTATACTTCACAAAGACCAGAGTAAGGTGGAGTGTCTCATGCATGTTTATCTGTACTCACTGTTGCAGAAACCTTGCATTCAGAGTTTAACCTAGAAGCAAGGCATAAGATGCCTCGTGGTTGGACAGATTTTTGGTTGGCGTCTACATGGTTGCTACACATGCTCCACTGTTGAGAATTCGCTGTGCTTCTGACCTTGGCCAGTCTAGATTACTGGTTTCTCAACCCTCAGCTTTGCCTGACCCTGTGTTCTTGAAGAATAGCTGTTTAGTTTTGACAATCAAAGAGCTTCTTCTGTGTCTTGTCTTAGTGTTTCTGGGGAGAGCTGTGGTATGGTTATAAGTGGCTACTTTTTCCTTTATTTTGCTTACCAGCAAGTTGCCCTCTCTCCATTGCTCACTAGGGTCCAGAATTCTCAGTTTGGTCCTTTTCACTGGCTTTTAGCCTCCAGCTGATCCAAACCTGCACAGATCTCTGCTGTGAGCTCCCAGGTTACTTTGAGGACTCATCTCAAATTTTCCACTCTGAATTTGACCTTGTTCCATGTGTCATTACATATTTTCCGAGGTCCTGAGCTATTTTAATATAGCCTCCTCTTTCCAAAAGCGAGAAAGAGTAGAAGAGAAACAAGCATCTTACCAGCACTTCCGTCCCTTGTTAGACCCCACAGTCCTGAAGGGGGATGCTAACACTGAGATAGTTAGGACAAAGTTTCAAATCAAGTGGTGGCTTAGAAAACACTTCCCCTTTTCTGTTACTATGATACTTACTGTCTCGTTTAAACAAGTACAACTCCCAGAATCAGAACATGATCAATTTCGTTTTTAAGGATCCCAAAGAATAGATTTAATTTCATCAAATTAAATATGAATACTAGCAAACTTTTTATTTAATGCTTAATTGTGTTAAGTAATGACACCATCCCTCTCAGGTATTATCACATCTATTTCATTTTACTTGGACAGAAACTGAGAGAGGTAGAGGCAAAGTATCTTGCTCAAGATCATGCAGCAAATATTTACCAGATATAAACTTACACATTCTGTTTCAAGTCCGAGCTTTTATGCTACACACTTTTAGATCTTTTTTATGATTCTTGGTATAGAAATACAAATTATGGATTTTGATGGGAAATTTTCTTTAAAAGTTTGATACATATTGAAATATTTTTGCCTATAAAATTGATATTTTCTGCCATTAGCATACCTCACAGATCTAGAGGAAAATATTGCTAAAATGCATTTGGAAACAGAAGTGACCTAAATAGCAAAGGCAATCCTGGGCAGCAAAGCTAAGACAAGAGGCATCACAGTTCCTGACTTGAAATTACACTGCAAAGCTACTATGAGAAAATCCATGTGATGCTGGCAAAAAAAAAAAAAAAAAAAAAAAAAAAAAAAAAAAAAAAAAAAAGCTGAGGAGTGATGGAACAGATTAGAAGATGCAGACAGAACTACTAACAGATTCAGTCACCTTACCTTTGACAAGGGAGCCAAATACCTTCACTGGAAGAAAGACAGCCCATTTAATGAATGGCCAGAAAAATTGGCTTTCCACATGCAAAACACTAAAACTAGGCTAATGTCTATCACCATGCCTTAAACTAAAGTCAAAATGGATCAAAGATCCAAATGTTAAAACAGAAGCACTAGATCTACTGGAAGACAAAGTAGGTAGAAATCTTGAAGATACAGGGGCAAGCAGAGAATTCATGAACAAAAGTCAACTGCACAGGATGTACTTCAAAGAATCAACAACTGGGATCTCATTTTATTAAAAAAAAATTTCACATCAAAAGAAATCACCAACAGAGTGAAAAGAAAACCCACAGAGTAGGAAAAAGTTTTAGTTAACTGTCCCTCAGGCAAAAGACTTCTATCTAGAATATATAAAGAATTGAAAAAAACAGCCCTCCAAATTCAAAGACCCAATCTAAAAATGGGCATTTGGGATGAACACATACTTCTCAGGCGAAGAAATACAAATGGTAAATAAATATATGAAAAAATATGCAACATCACTGGTGGCCAAAAAGATGCAAATTAAAACAATACTGATATTCCATCTCCCCCTGGAAAGAATGGTCGTCATTAAGAAACCAACCAATAACAAATGCTGATGGGGCTGTGGGGAAAAAGAAACCCTTCTCCACTATTGGTGGCAGTGTAGACTGGTACAACCACTGTGGAGATTCCTTAAAAAGTAGGATTAAAGGTTGCATTCCACCCAGTTATTCCCCTTCTAGGTAGTTTCCCAGAAGAATTAAAAACATAGCACAGCAATATATGTGCACCCATGTTTATAGCAGCACAATTTGTAATAGCTAAATCTTGAAAATGACCAAATGCCCATTAACCAAGGAATGGATAAAAAAGATGTGGTATTTTCATACAATGGAGTACTGCTTAGCTATAAAGAAGGATAAGTTTGAGGCTTTTATAGGTAAACAGAAGCAATTTGAGGCCATTCTCATAAGTGAAATAAATCAGACTCACATGTGTAAACATCATATTGTCTCCCTAGTGCAAGAAACTAAAAGTAAATAAGACCCAAAATGTACAATAGATATTGTGAAAGAGGAAGAAATTGCTCAAAAGGAAAAAAACAACTGGGACAGATAAATGGAGAAAAGGATGAGGGAAAGGAGACAAGAAGGAAGGGGAAAAATACATGTGTATAGCTATGAGAGCTAAGATAATGATACTACTAATTTCTATTAGTTCATTGAAAAGAATAGTTTGTGCTATATTGTTTGATCTATTTTTCATGCCTATATCTTGTAATCTAAGGAACTACTTTAAAGATAACAATAGCAATACCTTATCCACTGTTAATTTTCTATTGTTTTGAAATTCTGTATCATCATTTTAGTTGTTTTTTCTCTTTAAAATAAATAAAATAAAATAAAGTTGGTATTTTCTCTCAATAAAAAGGAAGATGTATGGAGAAGTGCAATAATACGGTGAGAAAGTATATGTCATATATGCATATGTAATCTAATGTATACAGTCATTATGTGGCCTCTATAATTATAGAAGTAATAGTGCCTGTTACGTTATGCTGAAAGAGAAAGCTAGAAGGAATGTGTAGAATGGTAAATTTGTTATATTGTTTCTGTCAGTCCTTCTAAACAACAAGCAACACTTTTGATTATTATGATAGTTAAAAACAGTTCTCTCTCTACAACTTATATAGTGGAAAGCACTTAATCTAGTGCTTTATGGCTTTTTAAAATCTATATAAATATAATTTGTTTTCCATTTTATCTTCCCAAGGGTCATTTGAAAAAATAACAGGTCAAACAGTTCATTTGATTTAATAAACTTAGGAGCAAAGAAAAACAAAACAAAACCAGAGAAAACGGGAGGCTGGGAAGATGGCAGATCAATAAGTAGCAAAGTAAAGAGGCTCTCTGAAAGAAACAGCTCAGACGCTAGAATTTAACACCATGGAGAAGATCAGATGAAAGGAGAGGGATTCTCATGACCCAGGAAGAAAATAAGGAAAAGAGAAAAAAAAAAAACCAAAAAGAAAAGAAAAACACGGACGGAAGACTGGAGCCAGATGCGCTTTCACGGGAGCTGGTCCCACGGTGTGCTAGGTGCCACTGGAGTTCCACAACTCGAGGTTGTGCTGAAGTCAGGGGCTGGCAAGCCTGAGGACCTCAGCAGGAGGACACATCACAATGGAGAATGGAGCTGGAGAATGGAGAATGGAGAATGGAGAATGGAGAATGGAGTGCAGGTCTGTACTGGCCCATGGTAAGTGCTTGGAATTTGGTCCTCCCATGGGAGGGGGTGACCAGCTGGGCAACATTTTGGAATTGGGCAGGACAGGCTTGAACTGAGAACCATAGTGGCTTCAGTTGGCCACTCCTGGTGCAGAGTAGATTGGTGGAATTACTTGGATTGGGTCCTGTTCCTGTGCGGGACCCAATAGCCAGGGACAAAGTTGCCCCTGAAGCTGTCCTGAACCAGTGCTGTTTGACTGGCACACACTAATGTGGTGAAGACCCCCAGTTTTTGACTGGCTCGGAGGGGAGAGGCCAGCCTGCACCACCCCTGCTTGTACCTCAGTGTTGAACAGCAAACTGGAGAGGGCAGCAATTCCTAGCCAGCATGTTTCAGAGTAATTGTAACCATATAGAAAGGGCCACTTTCTATACACACTTGTCTGGAAGAAACCAGCAACATGACAAGAGAAAGAAACAAAAACTCCACTACACACTTGTCTGGAAGACACCAGAAACATGACAAGAGAAAGAAACAAAAAAATGTCTGCAGCCACCAACCCAAACAATATGGGTCCAGGAGAGGTAAACACAGAAGAGATTGAGGGCAGCAAACCTGCAGTATTGGAAGCAGTATCAGCTGACATAAAGAAATATCTTTGTGATATTATAGAAGAACTCAAAACAGAAATACTAATACAAGTAAAGCAAAATATAAGAAGAGTAATTTAAAAAATGCTAAGTACCTCTGAAGAAGACACAGATGGAAGAATGGAGGAGCACAGAAAAAAGAAGAATATAAAAAATGAAGAATATAAAATGAAGAATATAAAAAATGAAGAATATGAAATGAAGAATATAAAAAATCTAGAATATATGAAACAGATTCAAAGAGATTACCAGAAAATTAAAAACTCCATTGAAAGCTGGCAAAACTTCTTGAAAGATACTAAAGATAGACTATCAAACTTTGAAGACAGATTTGCAATGTGTGACTGCAAAAGGAAAGATCTCTTAAAAATAACAAGGAACCAGGAAGTAATAATACAAAAGCTAGAAGATGACAAGAAGATCTATAACTTAAGAATAAAAAATGTGAGTGAAGAAGCAGGGGTAAACACAAATGAAATACAAAGGCTACTCACAGAAATAATTAAGAAAAACTTCCCAAGCATAAGAAAAGGAAATGATATTCAGATAAATGAGGCACACAAAACTCCAGACAGCTACAACCAAAACATATCTACACTCAAACATATAATAATCAAGATCCCAGAAATTCAACACAAGAACAGAATATTAAAAGCTGTCAGAGAAAAGAAACAGATAACCTATAAAGGAAAACCCATCAGAATCATAGCAGAATTCTCAACACAAGCCATCAAATCAAGAAGAGCTTGGAGCACAGTGTTCCAAGCCCTGAAAGAAAATAACCTCCACCCCAGATTGATGTGCCCTGCAAAACTGTCTCTAAAAATTAATGGAGAAACAAGATGCTTCCGTGACAAAGAGGAACTGGGGGAGTTCATGACCACCAATCCAACCCTACAAAAAATACTGAAGGACATTCTAGAGAGAGAGAAAAAAACACCAGGATTTCAGGAACAGTGGTGGAGAGGCCTCAATGAATGGAGAAGACAGTGGAATGAAAGGGAAAAGTAGACAACCAATGACAGAAAAATAGCATAGCAGAGATGAAGCAGAGAAGGTTGGCTATAATCTCTAACATAGATGGTCTTGGTACACTAACAAAAAGAAACACAGGCAGAGTAGATCAGGAAATAAGGTCCATTTAGATGCTCTGTATAGGAAATATAATCAATCTGAAAGAGGGTTTATGGACTGAAAGTCAAAGATGAGAAAATAATGCTCTGTGTGACAGGGAACCAGAAAAAAGTGGGGGTAGTTCACCCATCAGCTGCAGATAGATTGGAAAGACATGACACTTTTGTGCAGTGGAGAACTACTCAGCTATAAGGAAGGAAAACCTTGAGGCTTTTGTAGGTAAAGGAGTACAACTTAACATCAAGCTCAGGGGTAAAAAGGTTCAGAACCACTTAGGTAAATAGTGGGTCACCTCTGTAATCTAAAAACTAAAGGAGTTAGTGGGATCCAAAATGGCAATGCACCCTGCGAAAGTGAAAAGGGGAGAAATTGTCTAAAAATGGAAGGCAGTGGACATCGTTAATAATGTATCATAGTTTGAAACCCACATTGTTTTCATTGCTCTGTTTAGTTTGGTTATATTCTGTTCCAGTCTGTCTACTTGTACTAGATTTGAAGGCACAGACAGCTATTCCAAAAATAGCAGGATATATTATGCTAACCATCCTTAATCTCCTATTAACTTAATCTGAAGCCTTGTGTTACTTACACTGTCTTATTATGACTGATCTTATTTGAATCTGGTTTGTTAGATTGCTGTCTTCTCTTGACTAATTTTATTCAAATCTGTTATGTTTGATAGTATCATGTCTGAGAGTATAGAAAACTACTCTGAAGATGATAAGATTCACTAGGATAACCATTCTGGTTTGACTATTATCTGCTTTTGAAGTCCTATAATGTCTCCAATGTTCTGTTTTTATTGATATTATTCTGTACTGCTATGTTCAATTTTACTATGCCTGTTGATATAGACAATTCTATTGAAGATAACAAGAGACATCATAGTAACCATTGTAGATCACTTTGTATTGTGCTTTTAATCATGTGATATGTCCATCTTTTTGTTTTGAATGACCTCATTTTGTTTTCTTCCTCATTTGATTTTGTTCTTTTCAAAATAAAATTTTAAAAAATTGATTGTCCATGCTACATGGCTAGTATTATGGTGTCAAAATTACTTCCCAAGTTACAAAACCTTAATCTATGATCTTATGATTAGACTATAGGCAAGTGTAAATAAATTAATTAAAAGAAGTTTTAATATATGGATAGACTAAGATAAAAAAATTCTATACTAGACTGTGTGGTAACTAATTTAAAGTTAATGAGAGGGGTTTTTCATCTTTTAGATACTTTCAACATTACTATGCTTTTCTATTTTACTAGCACATATTTTCAGTACATGTTTACATTCCTTGGGTGGAGTTGATACATGTACATAATAAATTTTCATTCCTTTTTTCATCCCTTTTCTTTCTTTCTCTTTTGTTCCCCCATCTCTTGGTCCCCTCTGTGAAACATTTATCTTCTTACGTCATATTATCTATCTCTTATTTTGTTCTCTATGTTAGGTTTCTTATATATGAGAAACCATGTTATATTTAAGCTTGTGTGTCTGATTTATTTATCTCAGTATGCATCCACTTTTCTACTAATGATTTATCTTTGATTTACATTTATGGCAAAGTAGTAATCTATAATGTGTAAATGAGCTACTATGAATTGTGGTGCTATAGACATGTGTATGCAGATATCACTATAATATAATGTTCTTTACTCTTTTGGAAAGATTTTAGAAGGGGAATAACTGGGTCCAATGGGATTTCCAGTTTTTGGTTTTTTTGGGAGGAGTTTCTATACTGATTTCCATAGTGGTTGTACTAGTTTACATTCTCACCACTGAAGTAGAAGGGTTCCTTTTTCCCTAAAACCTTGCTAGCATTTGTTATTATTTGATGTCTTGATGATGGCCATTCTTCCTAGGGTAAGATGGAATCTCAGTGTCATTTTAATTTGCATTTCTTTAATGGGAAACAATATTTTTAGACCACCCTTTTTATGCTATAGTCCACACCGTTCTTTCTGTTCAGTAGATCACAGAATGCTCCAAGCTAAAAAATAGAGAGCAAACAAGAGAAGTTACTTTTGATGTTAAATAAATATGAAATTGATATCTAGACTGTATAAGGAACATATAAATAGAGTAAAAATGCAAGATGCTTAAGAGGAAAATGACAAATAACTTCAAATAACAATTCAAAAGCTTAAATGACTAGTATATGCACAGGTGATCCAACCCACCAGTAATCCTGGAAATGCATTCTCCTCATTATTTTGCAAAATCTCTAATGTATTTTCAAATATATCAATAAAATATTTTTATTTTATATTTGAAAGTATAATAAATATAGTTCATCATATGTTTATTATTTTTCCTGACATATTTGATCATACACTGGAGAATTTTCCTTAAATACTTCTATATTTGTGAATTTGTGTGTGCATGAGAGAGGATTATAAAATAAATCAGGCAAGATATAAACAACTGATGAATCTGGAAAGGGTATATTCCAGTTTTTTATTGTTCTTGCAACTTTTTAGTATGTTTAAGATAATCAAAATTAAAAATATATTTTTAGAATGAATAAAGATTTCAATGAAGTACACACAACTAAATATGTGTATTGAACATGTTAGAGGGATGGGGAAATGAGAGTTGACATATGGAGAAAGGAGAAAAATAATGAAATAGAATCAACTTGCTTCAGCTGACTAATGACAGTTGTTGTCCCATTAACTAGAGAGAAGGGTGGCCTTTTCTCTCTGAAGCAAGGTCAGAAGGAGATGATGAGGTGCAAATGTCTGAGAAAGTAGTCCAGCTATGCTTCTGAGATGTTAATTTGGGTTTGGCTTACTAAGATTTTCCATTCCTAGGTGTTTCAGGCAAGTAACAAAATCCTAGATATTCTCTGCTTTGAAGATTTTCTCAGGGCAGAAAGCAGAACAGCTATTTAAAGATAGTTGTACCCCCTGGTTTTTGTAAAAGCTTAAACCCAATGAGATATATCTCTGGGCACTGCATTTGGGAGTATTTAAAGAGAAGAGGGAGAAATTTCACTTAGTATAAGAAAGGGGCAATCTAGGGCAGGTAGGCTTTGGACAGAGCTCTCAGCTCCACAAAATAGTTCTATCTCCTACTTGGATTGGAGGAGATTATGTACCTTGGACAGTAGGTCTCAAAGACAGAGAAACAGACAGTTAAGTGATGGGGGTTTCATCTCCCTAATATGCTGCTGAGTAAGATATTAAGGTGATTGCACAACCCTGAGAGTTGCTAATAGTTTGCCTTGCTTGTTGGCATAGCTAGATGGATGCCAAGACTTAGATTTGATTTTGTTGCAGAGAATAAGAGAATGGACACTTCTGAACTCTTGGGTTTGACAACTAAAGTTGCAGCTTTTCTCAAATGCATACTTTGACAACTAAAGTTGCAGCTTTTCTCAAATGCATACTTTTCTCAAATGCATGGCTACTATACTAGCCACTTACCATTTTGGTTTTCCAATCTTACAACTGTGTAGTACCAAGTTTAATATTATGCCACCACTTGCATCATATGATCATTTTATGCCATCATTGGCACCATCTGTTATCTTCCTAAAGAAGAGAGGCTTACAGAAAAATAAGTTCCAGTGCACTGTTCAGAAATGATTTTCAGATGGCTGGGCATGGTGATGCATGCCTATAATCTTAGCACTCAGAAAGCTGAGGCAGAAATGCTGTGAGGCCAGCCTGCACTACATAGTGAGACCATGCCTCAAAAACAAAAACAAGGAAACAAAAAACAAACAAAGCAGAAATGATCTTCAGGTGTTATCTTTAGCCTTCTCCAAATGACACCTTTATTTTACATAAATAATGCGTCTTTCCAGTAGATACAAGAAATATGATTCCCTATAACTTCCACAGTCTTAAGAAAGTTCAGGTGGGTTATAATAGAACAGGGAAGAGGACACTTACTGTAAGCACAACTAATCAATGTTATGGTTTCCAAGACAAATTCAAGGGAAGGAAAGGCATATTTTTTAAAGTATCATAATGGTTGATTGATTGTGTCAATTTGAAAAGCTTAGTCAAGAGAAGCTTAACTAAATCAGCTCATCAATTCTATATCTTGCGGGGTAGAAGACCCACCTAGAGCGCTCATTGCCTGAATGGTATAAAAGAGAATTGAGGAAGGAAGGATCTCCTTGGTTCTGCTTCTGTTCTTCCAAGGAGTCCTAATCTTTGCCTTCAGCTTCATCACCTCCCAGCTTCGAGTGCAGACTCTGGCTTCTGGTATGAACTTTTCAGCCTTCTATGGCAGACCCATCAGTTCCCTGATACCGACTTGCATGGGACCCTGCAGTGAGCTGCAGACCTTGGGCTAATCTCTCGGTCTCCAGTTTTCAGACACCTCTGCACTCTTCGTCATCTGACTCTGCCAATCTCTAATTTTTTACATATTGGTATATCTTATGTTGTATCTGTTTCTGTAGTAAAACACTGACTAAGTATTTAAGAATTTTAGGAATATCAATTGTTCCCAAGTTCTCACTACATGAAACAAACAAAAACAAAATGCTCATATCTAAATTTTAAAGATGGAGTATTGGAGCAAATGAAAATTAATCTGTTGTTAGGCAAGTGAGAGGACAGCAAAGATAGAAAAGGATGAAGATAGGAAGAAAGGGGTAGATGAACAGCTCGACTGAATTGAAGAGGCAAGTTGTTCAACATGTTGAGGACAACTGACCACTTCCTGACTATGGAAGACTTTAAGACCTATCAGGGTCATCAAATGACAACAGAGGTTCAAATATCCCTTGTGTGCTTGTGATAACACATATGGTCAATCTTTTTTCAAGTAGTAAGTTAGTTCTTTGTCTCCAAGTGTGTGAAGAGCAGAGGGGTGAGGTAATGAGCCAGTGGACTGCAGGTAACTGAAGCAACTCTTTCTGGCAACTTTCCAGGTCTAAGTTTGTGGTAACTTAGAGCTGACACCATAGCCTGTCCTGTCATCCTGAGATGGTTTAAATAGTGCCTCTCAAATACTCATATGCATGTGAATCACCTGGAGTCCTGAACAAAAATGCAGATTATGGTTCAGTGTGTCAGGAGATGCTTGAGTTTCTTCACTGCCACCAATTCCAGGTGATTCCAAAGCTGCTCTTGCTTTTGTTTTGAGCAGCAAGGGACTGAAGGACACAGTTGCATGTAAACAGATGCATCCAAAGATGCACAATATGCATACACACACATTAAATTTGGACATACTGGATACAAAGAAAGACATTCATTTTAGATATTTTCAGGGTATTTTCATAGGTCAGCCACTGTACACATATAGACATGTACACTTAGAACACTTTTAAACCTAATCTTTGCAGATGGACCTTGAAAATTAGAAAAATTTCTTTCTCAAGGTATTCATTCCATTATCCTCCAGAATCAACCTCTATGAATGGACTTGCTCTTCTACTCTTAGTTACTAGCTAAACTTTGAATGAGCAGCTGCCTACCTGATGTTATTTACACATGAAAGATGATTCCAATATTGTAAGGTATTTATTTTCATTGTCTAAAATTCTTAAAATTGCTTCATGATAGATTGCTATTCATTTAATTAAAAAATCTGTTGTAGGTTAGTTGCTTACAAAGTTAACTGAAGTGAAATTGATTTAATTTCTTGATGTAAAGAACTCATAGCCTAGTAGAGAAATGAGATACATTAGAAATATGTAAAGGAGATATCACAGAAATGAAGTTACTAATTTATTGAAGGGTGGGTATAAAATCTTCATAGAGAAAGTAAGAACTATCTTGGCTTTGAAGGATGGGAAGGGTTATCTGGCAGAAAAAGAGAAAATAGAGCCATGCTTCTCAGATTTACTATGGACCAAAGTTACTAGAATTACAGATCCTGACTCAGTATCTGGGGTGTGGCATGCAATTCTCCTTTCCTAACAAGCTCTAATTAAATAATATTTGTCAGTCATGGGATCCACCTTTGAAGAAACAGAAGTAGGACAATTTAGGTTAAAGAAATATCAATATAAAAGTGACAGTTTTTGTGTGTCTCATGTTGAGACAGTGTCTTGGTATGTTACCTAGGGTGGTCTTGGATTCTCCACCCTCCTGCCTCAGTTTCCTAAGTAGCTGGGAATACAGGTGGGCACTGCCATTTCCAGCTAAAAGTGACTGTGAAAAGCAAACTGGTGGACATGGAGAACATAGTGGCTCAAAATGGTAGCACATCAAATACAGGGAAAGAAGTGGTAGGGACAATAATGGAAAGGTAGCAGAGTTAGAGCAAGTGAGAATCAAATAGAAAGACATAAGAGACTCAGTGAACACTTAGAAATGGCTTGTTTCTTCACCTATGTTGCTTCAAATTCTACCAGTTAGGAAGAATAAAGGGAATGCATAATGTGAGAGAGACCATAAGATATTTAATTTCATGAAAGCTCTGGCTGTACCTAATTCATGGGCTATTCCATATAGAAAACCTCCAGATGATCATTTTACCCAATGCAGAGAAAAGGTAATCCTCAGGTTTGCACATGGCTAAACTGGAATTATTTCAGGAAATCCATTATCCTAGCATAACAGAATTATTGAGAGGCAAACGAAATAACATACATGGAGTATGTGCTCTCACTTTGGGGGAGAGAACCCTGTCTAAATCACATCTTCAATCCATAAGACAGATGGCTTGTATCCCATCCCAAAGTGCCACTCTTAACTGCTTTACAGTTAAGTTATATTGTTATATATCATATATAAGTTATATGAAAGTTATATTGATTAAAACTTTTCTCCCTGCTAAAAAGAGCACATGTTCAGGAAAGTAACACTTGATTCTGTCATTTCTCCTTTGTGTGGAATGCATCTCAAGTCAGTGAAGTGATCTGAGGAAGATAAAGGCACACAATGAAGAAGACATAAAATTCACTAGTAAAGAATTAGTTTCCTCATATTGCTTCAAAATGTTAAGTCTATACCTCAGCAAAATGTTTAGGCTTCCTAAAATAACATATCAAGCAGCTGTCCCTAGTTGCATGCTCATCATTCATTCATTTTATAAAATTTATTTCCATTAGTACATGTTTTCATAGCACAATGACTACATTCATCTTGTGAAGTTGGTGCATAAACATATCTTCATTCTGTCTGCTTCTACTTTTCCACCCCTCCCTCTCTCTCCTTCCCTTCATCTCGTGAAGCACTTAGTATGTGTCAAGCATTGTTCTAGCCACTGGAGTACAAAAAACAAAATAGAGTCCCATACTTCAAGATTCCACTAATAACATTGCAGAAATGATCTGCAACATTCTGGTTCTTTTGTAGAATAAATATAAAGATCTAAGCAAATATGATGAAGCATAAAAATCATCCATTGTGGGTGTTGGTACATAGAATATTTGCTATAGCATTCTTGGTAATAATTTATATTTTTGGAATCTTTTTAAATATTTTTACTTTAAAAAACCTGTTGCTACTGTCCAGCTGCATGACGGCTCCTAGTTTCAATCATATATAGGTTAATCTAGGTAACTGCCCTAGGCTGGGTGACTGGTTGTACTAGGTCTATCCCATCTTCCTTCTAGAACCAGGATAAAGGGGCAGTGGCTATGCAGGAGTCATTTTAAAGGCAGTGGCAATCCAAAGGCACAGACACATTTTGAGTCTCTGCTGTCATGACATGCACTAACATTCCACTGCATATGAGGCATGCTTTTATGTCCAATGTCATGAGAAAGGGAAGCGTACTCTACTCACTGTGAGGCTAAAGAAATACACGGTCGAGCTTAATGTCAATGGAAGAAGCAAAAAGGAAGGAATAAATGTGTTGTTAAAATACCTATCACATCATACAAACCAATCAAAAAGTTTACAAAAGATATCCTAAAAGATTAAAATGAAAAAAGTAATGTAGTGGTATCTTAATAGAGGTAAGAAGGGGTCTGCGAAGGCTTTGCAGGGAGTGTGATATTGTGCTATATTTTGAAGGATAAGGAAGTGTTTGCCAGGTGTACATGATAGGCAGTGGTTTACCAGGTTAAAAATAAAAAATGCAAAATTGACAATGACACAGAGGTTCCAAAAAGTTTGGTTCATATTGGAAATGAAAAGCAATTCCTTGTAGCCAGAAGGGAGAGAGTGTCCATGTTGTACATGTGTGCAGGGCAGAGGTATAAAGCAATTGGCATTTTGATTGGGATTGCATTGAATCCCAATCAAAATACCATTGACATACCTTACAGATCTAGAGAAAACACTCCTAAAATTCATCTGGAAACAGAAGAAACCTAGAATAGCAAAGGTGATTCTAGGCAACAAAGGCAAAACAGGAAACATCTCAATTCCTGACCTGAAACTATACTACAAAACCACAGCAATAAAATCAGCATGGTACTGGCAAAGAAATAGACCTGAGGATCTATGGAACAGATTAGAAGATGCAAACACTACTATAAAGACACTCAGCCACCTTATATTTGACAAAGGGGCTAAACATGTTCACTGGAAAAAAGATAGCCTCTTTAATAAATGGTGTTGGAAAAACTGGCTTTCCACATGCCGAACACTGAAACTAGACCCATGCCTATCACCATACACTAAACTAAAGTCAAAATGGATCAAGGATCTAAATATTAAAACAGAAACACTAAATCTACTGAAGGACAAGGTAGGTAAAAACATTGGAGACATAGGTGTAGGGAGAGAATTCATGAATAAAACGCAAACTGCACAGGAAATACTTCAAAGAATCAGCAACTGGGATTTCATATTACTAAAAAGTTTTTGCACTTCAAAAGAATCACCAACAAAGTGAAAAGAAAAGCCACAGAATGGGAAAGAATTTTAGCCAACAATCCCTCAGAAAAAGGACTTATATCCAGAATATATAAATAATTAAAAAACATCAAGCTCCCCAAATTCAAAGACCCTCTCCAAAAATGGGCATTGGAGATGAACACGCAACGCTCAGATGAAGATATACAAATGGCAAATAAATACATGAATAAATGTTCACCATCACTGGTCACTTGAGGGTTGTTTCCATAGTGTAGTGGTTGTCACATTTGCCTGACACTGGTCATTCGAGAAATGCAAATGAAAACAGCGTTGAGATTTCATCTCACTCCAGAAAGAATGGCTGCCATCAAGAAAAGAACTGGTAACAAATGTTGGCAAGGATGCAGGGGGGAAAAAGGAACACTTCTCCACTGTTGGTGGGAGTGCACACTAGTGCAACCAGTGTGGAAATCAGTATGGATATTCCTCAAAAAACTAGGATTGGAAGTTCCATTCAATCCAGCTATTCCCATCCTGGGTATTTTCCCAGAAAAACTGAAAAGGTCATGTCACAGTGATGTATGTGCACCCATGATCATGGCAACACAGTTTGTGATAGCTAAATCTTGGAAACAACAAAATGCCCACCAACCATAGAGTGGATGAAAAAAGTGGTATTTTATACAATGGAATATTATTCAGCTATAAAAAGGATGATCTTGAGACCTTTATAGGTAAATGGAGGCAACTTGAGACTATCCTCATTAGTGAAATAAACAAGGCTCACACTATTAAATATCACATTGTCTCTCTAGTGTAACAAATAATAAGAACTGACAGACTAATGGGATCCAAAAAGTATAATAGATATTGTAAAAGTGAAAGGAAGACATAGTGCTCTAAAAGATATAACGATATATATAGTGTGTGAGATAGATAACCATATTGCTAAATTTCTGTTAGATCATTGAACAGAAGGAATTGCATTGTCAATGTTGAGTGTCTAGCCACTTTTTGTGCTTTGATTTTGTAACTTTAACAACTATTGTTAAGATGACAATATGTAATGTATCACCTAGTGATTTTATGATGTTAATTTTTTGAATTCTGTATTATTCTCCTTTTTTATCTTTTCTCAGTTTTTTAGATTTTCTTTTCCTTCTTTAAGTAAAAAAAATTGGAAAAAAATAAAGCAATTGGCAAGTATCTAAAATGGCAATGGAGATCTCTAGGAAGGGTCTTGAATATCACAAATAGGAGTCTGATTTTATACTGAAGAAAATTGAGAATAATTGAAGGTTTTATAACAGTGATATACCTCCAGATAATCATTATCATTATGTTTATCAAAAGAATATTGGAGGGTGTTGAGGCAAGAAAAGGGAATTAGTTAAGATACACTCAGTCTGGCCTCCCTTGTGAATTCTGTCAAACATTTAAAAGAAAAATTAATACTAATCATTTTCAAATTCCTCCAAAAAGTAAAAGAGGATGGAGAACTTTATAACTATCAGTGCTACCTGAGCAAAGACATTGAAACAAAAGTATGGGTCAATAATCTTGTGATTATGAAAGCAAAATTTATGAACAAATTACTGGCAAAAGAAATCCAATAACATATGAAAGGCTTATATGCTATGACAAAGTAGGATTTATCCCTTGAATGCAAGAATCATTCAACTTAATAACAATCAGTTTAATATATTACATTAATAAGATGAGGAGAAAAAAGCCTCATGATCATCTCTCCTGATGAGAAAAATCATTTGACAAAATCCAACACTTTCATTTAAAAAACTCAGAAATCTAAAAGCAGAAAGAGACATCCCCAACACAATAAAGGACAATTATAAACAAAGCAATGTTAGCATCAATAATAAAAGATTGTAAAGTTCTCCCTGAAGATTATGTACAAGAAAAGGATGCCCATTTTTATCACTGTTATTCAACATTATGTTGGAAATTTTAGCTAAGCAATTGTCAAAAGGCATCCAACTGGAATGAAAGAGGTAAAACTATATTTATAGATGAATGTATATATTCACTTCCAAAGAAATCACAAAAATCTCCAAAGTTTCCTAGAACTAATAAATGACTTCAGTAGGACATAAGACAAATGCTAAAAAAATGCTGTGTTTTCTAGTGCAGTCATTTTGGAAAACAGCATGGAGGTTCCTCAAAAACTACAAAATACAATTTCCACAAAATACAAATTCCACAATATCAAGCTATTGCACCACTGAGTATATTCAAAGAAAGTGCAATCAATGTGCCTAAAGAAATATCTGCATACCTACATTTATTGAAGCACTATGCACAATAACCACTCCACAATATGAAATTAATTGAATTGTCCATTGATGGATTAATGGATAAAAATGGTATATATGCAATGGAATATTATTCACCTCTAAAAAATGAAGTTTTATCATTTGCAACAACATGGGTGAAACTGGAAGGCTTTGTGTTATTCACATAAAGTATTACAGGAATAGACAAACAAGTGCTACACGTTTTAATTTATATGTGGAAGCTTAAAATGTTGATTTCATAGAACTAGAAAATAGAATAGTAGTAAAGGTTAGGAATGGGGAAGAGAAGATAGAGGGAAGTTGGGTAATATGTATGAAAATACAGTAATATAAAAGGAATGTTCTAAAGTTCAACTGCACAAGTAGGTGACTATAATTCATAACAAAGTGTTATATATATCATGAAGAACTACAATAAGAAGTTAGGATATTTACAAAACAAAAAAGATAAGTGTTTAAAGAAGTGGAAATGCTGACTACACATATTTGATCATTACACATTGCATACATGTATTATCACATTGTGCACCATAAATATGTATGATTGTCAGTACAATTATCATTTGTCAATTTAAAAAAGAAGTTAAAAACAAATTGTAATTCTGTTCATCAGAATTGGGCAATCTGTAAAAGGAATTAAAAAAATAATTTCACCTGAGAATCAGCCATGCTGGGACTGGGAGGAGCCAACCAATAAGCCAAATAGCCAGACTTTGTGGTAGGCCTTGCAAGCCCAGCAATGCCAGGGAAAAGCCAGATAGCACCTCCCATGAGCCTAGAGTGCATGGGCCGAGAACCACCCAATCCCCAAACTGCCTCCCCCAGCCATGGGCAGCCGGTTGGTTTGGAGGACAGATTGAGTTGGTGGCAACTGAGGTACAGGGGGAAGCTGAGTGCTTATATTGTTTGGTTGACTGCAGGTCTGGGGCCAGTGGTCTGAGCATTGATAAGGAGGATAACAGTGTGCAGTACAACAAATATAGGGGATTTCCTTCCATCTTGTTTTTGAAATCCAATATTGTTCTCATTGTTTTGTTTCATTCCAATTGTTTTGCTTTATTCAATATTCTGTTTTGATTGGTTTTATTCTATTTTGTTTTGGTTTGATTTTGCTAATCTGAGGAAATGGACAATTGTGAAAATAACAATGTATTATGGTAGCCATTGTTGTTTCCTATTGTCCTGCTTTGAAGTTCTATACCAATTTCACTTCTTTGTTTTTATTAGATTTATTTTGTTTTGTTTTGTTGAGTTTTATTATCTTTAAAATAAAATAAAAAATAACTCCACATAGTTTCATGCAAGAAAATATAATAACTGTAAGTCTAAAGAGTTGAAAGACATATTCTAAAAATAAAACATTAATGAAAAATTAAAGAAGTAATACACAAATGGAAAGGCATACAATGTTCATAAAATAGAAGCTTAGTATTGTTGTGATGAAAACATTACTCAAAGTAATCTAAATATGATGCAATCTTTTTCAGAATTCCAATATTCACTTTTTTATTCACTCCAGAAATGGGGGAGTGTATCCTCAAATACTTGTAGAATAGCAAGGTGCCCTAACCAGCCAGCACAAAATTGAAAAAGAACAAATTTGGAGAACTCACATTTTCTGATTTGAAAACATAACATAAGGCTACAAAAATCAAAAGAACTTGATACTGGCATAAGAATAGAAACACTGAACTATGAAATAGAATTGAAAGTCTAGAAATAAATTCAAACATCTGTGGTCAATTGACTTTTGAAAAGGGTGGCAAAATTGTTTATTTGGTATAGTCTTTAAAAATAGTCTTTGGATAACTGAATATCCACATCAAAACTAACTTTGTTGTATCCCTATCTCATATCATATGAAATGTTTAAGAGGTTGGGGGAAAAGAGCATATGGGCACTCTATCTACTTCCTGAGAAACATTCTTATTTTAGCCGAAAAATGCTCTAAGAAAAAATATGAGATATCGGTGCACATTACTAAAAGAATGAAAATGAAAAAAGGATAGACAACAATATGTGTTGTTAAGTACTTGGAACATCAAAAATGAAAATGATATACACAATTTGGGAAAAATATGGCAATTTTTTACAAAGTTACACATTTACCATTAGACTCAGGAACCCCACTTCTGAGAATTTATTGAAGAAGAATAAAAACATATGTCCATAAAAAGACTTACCATGAAATGTACCTAGTAGCTTATTTCATAGTCACTTAACACTAGAAATAAAAATTCATCTCTTGGTGATTAGAGACACAAATTCCTGTATAAATATATAATGAAAGTACTACTCAGAATTAAAAAAGGCATGAATTACAATACACACAACATATGTGAACCTCAAAAGTACTATTGTAACTAAAATATCCAGAGAAAACACCTTTTTCAACATTGTTTTATTTATGTAAAATTCTCAAAAAAAAAAAAAACTTATACTGACATAAAGCAGTTTACTGCTTGCCCAGGTGAAAAGGTTTTTGAGTATAACCAGAAGCTAAGGTGCTTTTGAGGGGTAACAAAAATGGTATAAATCATGATTGTGGTGGCAGTTCTATGATTATTTTACATTTGTCAAAATTCATCAAATTGTACATTACAATTGGTGAATTTTATATGCAGATTATACTTTAGTAATATTAACTGTTAAGAACTTCATAAAAAAGTAAAGAAAAAAGACCAGTGACTGAAACATAGGACTAACACTATAAAATTCTTAGAAGAGAACATAGGACTAAATCTTGCCTACTTTGGATTCGAAAATATACTTTTAAATATGACACCAATAGCATGAGAAACAGAAGAAAACAGATAGTAAACAGTTCAAAATTTTGTGCATTAAAATGAGATAACATAGAATGGAGGAAAATATTTATAAATCATGTGTTAATAAAATCTAATATCCAGAACATACAATGAACCATTACAATTTGACAAAGGATAAGCAGTACAATTTCAAAATGGGCAAAGGAATTAAGGAGAAATTTCTCCATAAAAGATATACAAATGGCCAATATGTTCATGAAAAGATGCTAATATTGAGGGAAAAAAAGATGGCAGACTGGTAGGTAGCAGGAGAGAGACCCTCTCAGAAGGAGACAGCTCAAATGCCAGAATAAAATACCCTGGAGAGACCCAAACAGAGAGAGATAGACTCTCACTACCCAGAAAGAAACTAAAGTGCAAAAAACAAATATGAGGTCCTGGGGCTACTATTAGTGAAGATAAGAAAAGGGAGCATGGCGCACTCCTCGAGCTGCCTGAATTCCTTCCCGACCTGAACAAGTGATCCACGCTGAAGTGACTGGCTTGAGCCACCGGAGCGCAGAGCTGAACAGCCCTGCATGCAGCTCGCCTGGACTGGCCCTGCACTCGACCCACCCAGAGGCACTGTGAATTCCCACTGCAGCCACGCTGAAGTCAGAGGTCGGGGAGCCCAGCATTTCTCTGGGACTGGCATCAACACGTGGTGAGAGATGGGAATAAGACCCTCCCACAGGAAAGGGGAAACCGACTGGACGACATGTTGGATTTGGGCAGGACAGCTCTAACTCGATAAGGAGGAGGCTTCAGCTGGTTGCTCCCCTCACCAAGCGGATTGGTGGGATCTGCTTGGACTGGGTGGTGCCCCTGGTGGGGACCCAGTGATTCACTACAAATTACTTCCCTGAGATTGGTGCACACTGATGCAGTGAAGGCCTGCAAAGGGTGACTGGCCCGGAGGGGAGGAGCTAGCATATACTGCCCTTGGGTGAACTCTAATCTCTGATAACCTATTGAAGAGGGCTAAAGCTCCTAGCCTGCGCCCTCTGGAGGAGCCTTAACCAACAAGAAAAGGGTCTGGGAATTACACTGTACACTTGTATGGAAGGAACCAAAAACATGACGAAAGGGAGAAATAAGAAAAAACTCCCAGCCCCCAACCCTGAGAACATTGATCCAGGAGAGGTAAATACAAAAGAGATTGAGGGCAGCAAAAATGAAACATCAAACACAGCGTTAGCGGACATAAAGAGATGTCTTCAGGACCTCGTAAGCAGGACCAAAACTGAAATATTAATTCAAATTAAACAAGAGATAAGTAGATTAATAAAAGAAGGGCTTGGCACCTCTCAAGAAGACAGACAGAAGAATGGAGGAACACAAATGGAGAAGAATTCAGAAAAAACCTAGAATTCATGAAGCAAATTCAAAGAGATTATCAGGAAACTAAAGACTCCATAGAAAGCTGGAAAAACTGCTTGAAAGAAACCAAAGATAGACTATCAAAAATTGAACACAGGCTTGCAATGTGGGGTCATGAAAGGGAAGATCTCTTAAAAATAACAAGGGAGCAGGCAGTAAAGATACAAAGACTGGAAGATGACAAGAGGATCTATAACTTAA